>JAFBJT010108548.1:55075-91479 GCA_016785325.1 Chascanopsetta lugubris
CATGCATCCATCTATACATCCGTACAAACACACACACACACACATATATATATATATATATATATATATATATATATATATATATACTGTACACTCATGTACTCATATCACATTAATATTCAGTATAATATTAATTATTTATCTTACATTAGACAAACAGTATTGTGGGTGGTATTAGTCATATTCCTTCCATTAAACCTGAAATAAATAATAATAATCGAAGAAATGATAGAAACCATCACAGGAATAATATGAAATGAGAAGTACAACAAACTTTTATTATATGGGCTACACACAAATAGTCATTTACTATCATATATGTCTTATTTATGGCATCACAGAGATGTGTTAATCCAACATCTGTGTCACTCCACCACCTCTCATGTGCATCTGATCATCACTCTGAAAATGATTTGTGTTAAATAACAAATAGCCAGTATCTACCTCACTTTTCTCTCTAGAACATATGGACATTTCTGATGCACACCAGAGATGAGGGAGGGCTTTTAGAAATTGATTTTAGGGGAGTGTGGAGCAAGCACATGAAAATCCATATGTATTTGACCAGGCCTCTAAAATCACAACAGGAGGTAATATATCATTTTAGGGCTCGAAAATAAACAAACAGTATTTTGCCTTATTTTGTAGTGGTTCTTTTTTTTGTAAAACTGGAAAAATCATGAATTTGGAGATAAACAGATTTTTTGTTTTGTTCATTTTTAGTTTTCCATACTGACAAATGTCCTAATGTCCTGTTGTGCTCTTACAAAATAAACATGGTGGTGCCAACCAGATTTAATTTGTTTTTACTGACTGACTGCGGCAACATGAGGGCACACAGCAGAAATATTTTCCATTATCTAACTCCGGAGGAGGCTTTTTTTTAACAGGACATAATCAGCGGAGCAGCAATCTATTACAGTTACATGCACCCAGAGTCAGGGGTTCGACACGGGACGGGACCCGCAGCCTCGAGAGACGGCTCAAGTATTTCCCTTAATGAATGGGGGAGTGGCGCTTCAACGTAGGCGTTCAACCAATGCCTGTTGACCTGGACCGCACAAACCTCAGCTGGGGTCAGTGTTTCCAATTTTCATCAATAAACTAATGTGTCGGGTTCTGTCTATAATCGCTCAGAGAAACTCATTATCCACGCACCAACCAGCAGTGTCAGAGTGAGGTGAATCATTTCCAACTGTAGTGGTCCTTTGATCTATGTAACTTTAACATCAGAGATAATATCCAGCAGGCTTTAAAGGTACAATGTGAAGACTTTAGTGAGGAACCACCTGTGTTTTCCTTGATACACAGAGAGGACTCCCACTACTTTTATAATTATAATTGGCTTATCTGAAGATAATGAGAACAGTTTGTCCATAGTGGTGCATACACCATCAACAGTGTTATTATTATTTTGTACCAAATCTGCCAATAAAAATGGAAAAAATATTGCTTGCTGGAAAACGTATAATAAAAAGGTGGCAGCCCCCATAGAAAGGACACACTCCTCATGTGAATATACATTAAAATAGCTCATTTGAGGGTGATGGGGAAAAAATAATAATTAAAGTGATTATTGAATTCATAAAAATGTCAATATGTAATTGTTTTGTAATCGTTTTTCTACCAGTAGAAGTGACGAAAACATGGCACCTTTAAATACATTTAGATGACTATAATAAAAAAATCCTCCACAAATTTCTCTCACCTATATTTTCCACACTGTGCCTTTAAATCAAAGCTAAATACACATCTGAGATAATAAATATAGACTTTACTAAATGTAATAGGCACTGTGATGGTGTGTGCGTGTGTATGTGTGTGTGTGTGTTGTGTATGTACGTACGTGTGTGTGTGTGTGTGTGTGTGGAGTAGCTCTGTCACCACTACCCTGCATCAAACTCAAGGCTCTATCCGTTGAATTGGCTTGATTACTCACAGACCATCTGTCATCCTGGCAGGTTCAGTGTAGAACTCATGAGTGCAGCTCTCACAAAGAATCTGGGGCCGTTGTATGAACGACACGCGACAGCGTGTGTGAACGTTGCCACGTCAGATGGACACACTCACGTGCGTGGCCTTGAGGGCCACCCTGCACTCTGCAACACAGCACAGCATTACCGTGACAATGTACTTTGTGTGAATAAAGAGATAGTCATTTCATTAAACAGATCCAATGACTTCAGTCTTCAACCTAAAGGTGCAGTGTGCAAGATTTTGGTCATTTTTGTCACCCCCAAAAATAGAACAAAACAATTACATACTGACATTTTCAGGAATTTGACAAATCGAATCGAATTTTAGTCATATCGCCCGCATTTACAAATCATAGTTTGTCTAACAAGGCTTCGCAGGGTGGGTGACATCCTCTGTCCTTAGACCCTCAACAAGGGTCAGGAAAGACTACTGGGAGAAAAACCCCTTTTAACAGAGTAAAAAAGAGAAGGTAGAAACCTCAGGGAGAGTCACATGTGAGGGGTCCACTCCCAGGACGGACAGACGTGCAATAGATGTTACATAGAATGTTTAATAACAGTACACACAATATAAATGTAAATGATGAAATGTCTAAGTCCGTCTTGGTTTAAGTCCATTTCGATCTCTGGGTTGATCACGGCTCGCCCACACCTTCAGGACCCACCGCCAGATGGGTCATGGCTTGAAACCAGGGAAAGTGGTGTCCTCGTCACCGTCTTGGCTTCGTCCTGTTCACCTACAGCAGCATAGCTGAAAAACAATGGATGATTTATAATCTGTAATCACCTAAATGTTCACATTTTTCTCCATTACCCTTAAATGAGCCCATTAATGTGTATTTACATGGGGAGGGGTCCTCTCTACGGGGGCCGCCACGTTTTTACGGTAACCCAGAGTGGACATACAAAGCATTATTTGAGTTGTAATGACAACTGAAGTCTCCTGCGTGCTCAGAAGGGAAGGGAGAGGTGATGGATACAACATGCAACTTTACCTCTCAACCAAATCTTACACACTGCACATAAAAATAAAAAAAATAAAAAACCAGACCAATAACAATCAAAAATAAATAGAATATAAAATCTTAAAGCCATTTTCTAAAACCGAGTGAAGTCTTGTGCGTTACAAAGCCCCTTTTTCTATTTGTTTTGGTGACACAGCATTTGTTGATGCTACATAGACAATGTTTTGGCTCCTTTCCTCTCTCAAGAGGGGAAAACATGACTTCATATATTCCCTGTGGTGTTTCTCTATAAGTCGCTGAGGTTATTTGCTGTAAATGTCACCTGGGACGCTGAGTGACAAAATAATGACAACCTCCTTTTTTTTGGAGGCATAGCAATTTCCAGCCAGTTGAATGAGCCGGATGTGTGTGGAGTCAACAATGGGTGTGCTCGCCCCTCGACCGCGCTCCGTCAATGTGGCTGCGAAATCACACCGACAATGCGCCCAGACCGATAGATTGGAGGCCTCATAGACACAGGCTGACAGGCTAAAATAAAGACTTCAGCACCTCTACTGTACATGTGATGTCCGCCACTCCCTTTGTCTGTGTTGCACGGCATGAGAGGAAGCCCACGGAGGAGACATCCGTCCAATCCATCCATCCATGTTGGACGCGGTGTCCAAGCAGCATTAGAATCATCTTGACTGTAACCACAGCTTACATGTGAGAGCTTGTCCACACCTACGTATTCTGTAAATATTAGCTCATTAAAGCGTCGGTGCACAGGGTGGGTTATATGACAGGAAAATCTATTTGTTCCATTACCACAGTAATCCTATCTATTTGTATGTCAAATGTCAAAGGGAGTATTGAGTCGTGATGTGACAAATACACGTCTCTTCTATTCTCGTTACATGACACTCAGGGTTAGATTCCTGGAGCTCACTCACCGGAGGTCGTTGCTTTTGAATGATGAGCTAAATTCTATAGATTCTCCGATGCGCTGTTTCTTTCCTGTTATTTTTATGAGTGAAATCCATCAAGCTTTGTATGAATGGCATCCCCCCCCCTTCCCTCTGAGGATGTGCAATCGAAGCCTGTTGTGTTGTTGCTGCGTCTCCCTTGTTAATTAAGTGGCTCAATGGATTTGAAGATGAAACTAAAAAGTCACACGCCAGATTTTTTTTAAAGTGTGTAAAATATTACTAAACAATCACCAGTGTAAAACAAGAAGACATTACCACATCTTGGTGAAGTTATTAGCAATGGCAACATGTTCCCGTCATATCAGCAGCTCCAATGCAGCCGTCATATCGTGGAATCGTTGTATTTACAATCTGTCGTCTCGAGATTTTGATTTAGTCTGATTGAATTGACATACTTTCAATAGAAAAACACTGCACTACTCTAACACTACTCATATTTTGTAAACACTTATAGCCAGGTTTATGTAAAGCCGCAAAAAAGTAGTAGAATAATATGTATTTTGTACCATTAGCCCTATTATAGGTGCAGTGTGTAAGATTTGGTGACATCTAGTGGTGAAGTTGCATGTTGTATCCATCACCTCACCCTCACATTTCTGAGCATGGAGGAGAACCTATCGTAGACTTCAGTTGTCATTAAAACTCAAAAGATGTTTAGTACGTCCACTTTTTCTACTGCAATAAATATGGTCAATATACATTATTGGGCTCATTTAAGGGAAATGAAAAAAACATAAAACATTTAGGCGATTATGAATTCATAATCACTTAAATGTCAGTATGTTACTGTCATTTTTAATGTCTTTTTTTATTGTCAAGTAAAAAGATGACCCAAATCTTACACATTGCACCTTTAAAGGTATGTACAATACTATATCCATTTGTATGGGCAGAAATGGGATGAATAGACTGATTCTTACAAGTTTATAATTACCTGAATGTACAAAATGTTTTTATCATCATATACAAATAAAGAATGAGCTCTCTACATTTACATCAGGAGCAGGTCTTTTTTGCAGTTGCTCAAATTGGACAAACTCGAAACTTTATGCGATTTAATAATAAGCGAAAGCTACCATAGGTTTCCCCTTCATGCTTTTTATTTCTTTCTACTTTCTTACATTTTTTTAAGTTAAATGATACACTGTAAAGTAGTTAGGCACTATTTGCACATCTGCTGCTGCATGTGTAATATTTGCACATGCTGCACCAGTTTTGTGTCCTTTCATATGTTTTCACCATTCATACTAAATACATAGTATATGGTAAATGTCTACTGGTCAATTGTACACATTCTCTATTATCTTTTCCATGTATTTATAACTCTGTTAGGTTTTAAAAGTCAGCAGCTTTTCTGTTTTGCACTCTAATTTGCTTCTTAACACATCAGTTCTCCAGCTCCCTACAACATTGGAATCAACTCACCGCTGCATCAGTAATTATCATCCAAGAATACATGTCAAGATACCATTTTGCATGGATTGCCTTTTTCTTTTTTAACAATAAGAACATTGTGTATGTTTTTATATTTTTCTATGTAAAATTCTGAATCTCTGAGCTGGCTAAGCTATAACATTCCCTCTGAAACATCAGATAACTCTTCTGCTCCTGTTAATGCTGATACTGACAAGTATCTGCAGTATTGTCTTTTGTCCTATAACTGACCAGATGATTAAATGAAGAATTAGAAAAAAAACATAAATCAGGTCTATAGACAATAACTCATTAGTTCTTAATAACACTTTGGCTTAGTGAGCACTTTTAGAGAAGAATGCCGCATGAAACAATTCCGTATCTGTCCCTGTAGAACTGTGGAAGCAGCTCAAAAAGATGTGGAGATGTGTAGAAGAATCACAATATTTGAGAAAGTGAACTTTGCCACGTTCAATCACTGGTAATCGACTCAACATTACAAATGCAGATTGGATTGTCGACTATTCAATCTGCAGATTCACTGTGCAGAAGTAAAACTCCTCTAATGGATCTCCTCTTTTTGAGAGATTGATCTGGAGTAATACATTACAGCTTTAACATTTTCCCATGGATGATACATGGCATTTTGAAAAGAACCACCTGAAATTTTAAGTGTGGCCAGCCTCCATGTTCCCCCTGTCCTCCTGTTCCCGCTGTCACATCCGCTGGCGGTGGCGGCGGATGAGGTTCCTCAGATCCAAGTCGCGGAGCAGCAACTGGGAAAGGACCGACACAAAAGCAGGGAGTCATAAAACATTCAAGATCATTCAAAGTGCCCTCTCCCATGCACATCTAGACAATGTGTCATTCAAAACAATAAGAGAATGTCGTTCCAGGAAGTCTAGTTCAGGAAATGCTTTTTTTGGTGTGAGAATAATGAAAAAGTAAAAGAAAAAAACGTGTGGGAAAAATGGGTTCGACTTGACACATTTTCACTTTCCCCCATTGTCTGCTGGAGTAGGTGAATCAGACGCCCTGACAATGATTCATGTTTCCATGCAGGTTTCAATAAAGTCATAATACTACTCTCTGTCAGGCGCACGGGCGTCTGAATTAATTGGATACCATTTTAAGAGGAGAGATAATATAATACTATTTCAGAATTTTTTTTCTAAGAAGCACACGACACCGTATTCTTAACGTTTACTTTCAAAATCCATTCTTTATGTAAATGAAAGTGTGTTTGAAAATATGTCCATACCTCCTCTTCATCTGTTGTTTCATGAGGTGTTTAAAGGTGCAGTGTGTAACATTTGTAGAAAAAAATACCACAAAACAATTACATAGTGACATTTTTATGAATTTATAATCAACCAAGATGTATACTTCTTTTTCCATTACCCTTAAATGAGCCATTTAAAGGTTCAGCGTGTACGATTTTGGCCATTTTTGGCTAAAAATATTACAAAACAACAACAAACTGTTTTTCATGAATGTATTAGTCATCCAAATGTTTTATTTTTCCCCATACACTTAAATGAGCCTATTAATGTGTATTTACATGAGGAATGGGTCCTCTCTACTGGGGCCGCCATGTTTATACAGTTGTTCAAAGTGGACATACTAAAGATATTCTGAGTTTGAATGACAACTGAAGTCTACCATATGTTCTCCTGCATGCTCAGAAAGATGAGGTGTTGGATAGATGCAACTTCTCCTCTAGATGTCACCAAATCTTACACACTGCACCTTTAAGAAGGCTACTTTTTCCTCTCTCACCTATTACAGCATACAGCTGTGTGACACTTGTACAATAAAAAAAGAAAACGTAATCAGGTTAGCATGTGCTGGTGTTTAAGCGCTGAGCAGTGCGTGTGATGGATTACAAGACAGTTAGTCCATTTTGCTGACGGAATGCAAATGTATTTATGATCCAGACACTGGGACAAAATGAAATCATCATATATATCCAAACACTCAGCCTGGGATTCAGATTAGGAGAATATATTTGGGATGGAAACACACTCTATGAATAAATTGTTTGAGCCCCAGTTCGAAACAATTCTCGGAACGCTGCCGCCGCCGCCGCCGCCGCCCCGCCCCAAACTGAGCCCAGTCCTCTTTAAAGCATCCAGCTCTCGAACTTGGAAATAATCTGCATGATAGTACGTCTTCTTTTAGCGGCTGTGACAGGACATGTGTTCTCCCTCTGAGTCAGGAGACTTTGAATCAAAGACACACTATTCAACGTTTAATTCTTGGAGTGTCTGCGTTTGATTTATAGTCGAGGAATGAAATGTTGCCTACTTCATACGACTTGGTGGTTATCCCATTTTACATTTTCATCAAATCACATTCTCTGGCCATATCTGTAAAATTGAGAAATCATCAGAGCTGAAGCAGCGGGATATTGGAAGTTCAGCTTCATCAGCAGTCTGTGCTGCTGGAATGAGAGACCCCCCCACCCACACCCCCCATCTACTGATACAACCCACCCACCATCCACTCGCCTCTTCAGTTTCTTTAAAACTCTCTAAATCCTCTCACAGTCACATGAGATACAGTGAGATCACACAAAGGCTATTTCACCTCCACTTGCCTGAAATTAATTATGTATAGTCACAGTTACACATCTGATACCCCGATCACCACATTTCCATTGTGGAGGAACAGCCCTATAGTGTATGTGTTATACTAATGCAAAGATGAAGATGATGATGATGACGACGATGATGCGCTTTTAGCACCTACAGCAATTTCTATTAATTTTTTTTTTTTTATATAGTGGATGCCCTTCAATCTTATGTCAGTATGTTTGTTTATACAATCACCTAACACATGTATCCACATTTGCATGCATACATAAATACAGTCAATGCACACATACACACGTAAACATCATATGTGATGAGTGTATGTTTGCATTGTGTTTACTTTTGTCATTTACAGTGTAGTTGTGTGTGTATACATTTGATTTATGTAGATATACTGCACTATAAGGACACATGTATCACATATATGAACACGTATAGTGTTAAATATATTGTACAGATGATATGCACCTACTGCATGAATACACATGCACACACATTAACAAAATACATTATGTAATGTTGTGTGTATGGAAACATAATGCACTTTACATCGATATACAGAGCATACCTTATATCTGTATGTATCAGTTTGTAGCTTTAAAGACACAGAAGCCCAGTGCACACTAACTACGCGTGGATACTGATGCAGATATGCACAGTGTTGTATCCTGTACAACAGTGGGTGAGCTCTATGACTTGGTCATGTTGTCAAAGTAATACCTCCCGCTCCAGCTGGGATTTGTTTGGCTCCTTTTAATTAAATTCATACACTATTGATCATCATACCGTCATTTTGCATGGTAATTAATGGCCAAAACGCTGCGGCATGCAAATCCGAACCTCAATTTCGCTCTCTTTGGACTGCATCCTCATAAGTGGTTTGCAATGTAATATGCAATCCGCTGATGGCTTATTAAGATCTTTACAGTCATTTAATCTGAGACTGTGGTCAATTATATCTCTCTGGAGTAGCATTGCAGTTTAATTTGATATAAACAAAACAAGGGGCTGTGAAGCTGTGGTCATGATGGAAGCTGATACGCCTGCTCTCTCTCTCTCCACGCGTCTGTGCTGGAATGCAGACAGTCAGAGCCCCGCCATGCATCCTCCTCCTGGGACCCGCCGTGCTGTTTGTAAACAATAAATAATATTAATTTCATGCAGGACACCTCCGCTGGATCAATTATTATCGACCGGGGAATCAGCTGTCTTTATGGCTTTGCGCTTAATGTTGGGAGGGTAATTGGCCGGCGTATGAAGGGACACAATCGCTTTTAACAATCGGCTACATACAAATGAGCCTCATGTTTTCTTAACACCTCTCTGGTCACTGAGTCGCGGTCTCTTTGGATGATTGCTGCCGCTGCTGCTGAATAATTCAGGATGGTACAAGGGGAGATGGCGGCTCTGTCTTGGTCTTGTCTTGATTGATTGCAGCAGAACAAGCTGCTTCAAATCTCAGGATATTACAACTTGGGCCAATGACGGAGAGAAAATTAATTACAACGCCACAAATCGATGAACAACTAAATGTGTCAACTCCCCATGGAGCTGTGATTGTACATTGCAGTCTGAGGGAGGGAGGGATGGGGGCAGTGGATGAGCCAGTGGAGGCAGAGGTTGGTTGGGGTGGAGGACCCCCCAACCCCCCACCCCCCCCCCACCCCTCCTCCCTCCCCCTCCTGCTTTGACTCAGCAAACACACATCACACTCTAATCAGCAGCTCTCACGCCCTCGCTGTCAGAGGATGACTTGCTTTTTTTAAAAGAAATACAGTATATACAAACACGCTCTCGCATATTTGCATGTGGCCCCGGCTGCTTTGATTCCAGCGGGCGAATCACACGCTGTGACTGGAGCAGACACACTCCTGCTCACTCCCCCTGATCGGACGCGAAGCCGATTAGCGGAATGAGCTGAATCATTACGAGCAGCCTCACAAGTGACCACGGCTGAGTCATTCTCTTCCATTTAGCCCCCCCCCTCCCCCGCCTCGCCCCCCACCCCACCTCCTCGCCCCCTCGCCTCCCACCTCCACATCCACAGTGCCCATCAGGATTCGATGGTGAACTATAAGGCTTGTGGGGTTGTGGGTTTCTGTGTGCGTCTGCGCCTTGTATCCCACTGTCACTCTGACTGTGACTTTGACCTTTAGCGGGGGAAGGCTGGATGAAGGGAGGAGGCTTAATGAGTCTGTATAATAGCTGCAGCTCCATCTGAGGAACCATCCATCTACGCTAGTCGCCGTAATTAGCCAGTGTACGTCTTAGTTCTGTGCGTTTGCTTGTTATTCCCGCTGACTAGTATATGTGGGAGAGGAGGAATGGGTAAACAAAGACACCAAGCCCACCCAATCACCACCACCACCACCACCACACCCCCTCCCCATCACCCTGTGTCTTAGGTGTATTAATAATGTGCCGTCCATTCAGCTTGTGGCTGATTATCCCTCCTGACAGTGAAGGGGAAACCCTATTCGGAACATAAGTCACACGCTGGCCTCAGTTTGCTGACAGGTGTACACTCTCATGGGAGCTTTAATCCTCATGCTTCTTCATCTGTAAGTGTCCAGGCTGAGGGAGGGAGAGAGGGGGGGAGGGAGAGGGGGGGGGGGCGCACACACCTCGAGACAAAGCAGAGGCTCAGTTAAGTGAAACTCAATGACATGCAGATGTGATCTGTGCACATTTGCATGCAGAGCAGCGGTGTGACTCCCATCAAACGGGGACCGGATGTCATATCCGTCATTTTCATGTGAGCGTGGGGGATGTACGCGTGTGCACATTTGCGCGGGAATTCGCCGGTGAGACAACTCCCTCTCTCGTGCCGTGTTTGTCAATATGTGCCGAATGACGCTCATTGGGGGATATGAAGGCTTAATGTTTACCTAAGAGACGGGGAAGGAGCAGGGAGGGAGGTGTGACGAGCAGCGGCTCAGGACGCTCCCTTCCCCCGGCAGACGGAATCCGCTCCGGGTTTTCCTGCTCGGCTCCTCGCAAGCACATCAGCTACACCTTCCCCTCACTCACTGCGCTTCAGCGTTGCTGTGCCAGCAGATGCTCTCTCTCTCTCCCTCCCTCCCTCCCTCCCTCTCTCTCTCTCTCTCCCTCTCTCTCTCCCTCCCTCTCTCTGATGCCAGCTCTCATCGTTTTCGCATTTCGTGGAGAAGGTGTATCTCTGCGCATTGGCTGCGTGAAAGTGGCGAGAAACTGCGCCGCTCCTGCGCTCCGTGGCGGCACGAGGGCAGAGTTTGAGGACGGATATACCGGCTCCGGTGGAGGAGAGCGGAGAAAACCCGTATTCTGCGTAGACACCGGGCTGCCACTTTTATCCCGCCACACCTGAGATGCGTTGTTGTTGTTGTTGTTGTTGTTGTGAAGGCGCGTGAGAGCGGGATGGCCACGCTCCGGCCCCGGGATCTGTGCTGAGGAGGAGGAGGAGGAGGAGGAGGAGGAAGACAAGACTTTGGGCGTTGTGATTTTTCCAAAAGGCGTGAACTGCCACGGAGAGGACACTCTGCAGCAGACTCACTCTGTCTTCTCTCACCCTATTTAAAAAAAAAAAAAAAATTTACAAACTTGTAATAGAAGAAAACAACAACAACCCACGAACCACCCCCCACGAAGATGCCCTTACTCCCGGGCCCCTTTGTCCGCTGGAGCTTCAGCGTCGCGCTCCTTCACGCGCTCTGCCTCATCTCCGGCATCACCTGCACTGGTGAGTGACCCCCCCCCCCCCCCCCCCCCTTCTCTTTATATTTTTTTTTAATAAACCATTGTTATATTAATGTGTTTACTAAACAACGTTGTTTATGTAAATTCACACGCACAAAAAAACGCCACCGTTAAGTGTGCTTATGCCAAGTTGTTTCCTCGTGCCACGCGTGATGGAGCACGTTGTTGGCGCGTCAGCGGTGTTCCGTTCGTTGGCCAACAATTAGCCTGCACCTTCAAGGTTACACGGCGGAGGGTGAGAGGGTGAGTGTGAGGTCACGTGACTTCTCATTCAAGGTTTTAACTTGCATCCGGCACCTTGCGTCCTCCATGAGAATGGAGCGGCGGACGTGGATCAGCGCCACGCGGCGCAGCGTGGCTCCTGTACCCGCACTGTGGAGGCTGCATGCGCTGGGGATGGAGGGGAGGGTTGAAGTTGGAGCTCCACAGCTGCCACGGGAGTCATCCACGCTGCTGTGTGGACACACAGGCCACGAGCAGTAACCTGAAGCTCCATGAGGCATAACAGCCTTCACTCCAGTCTCCACCAGCACCCCCGATGATGCTATGCAGTAAAATATTTGATCTGTGGAGCACCACATAACCCCTATTACATCCGTATGCGTGTGTGAGAGAGAGAGAGTGTGCGCGTGTGTGCATGCGTGTGTGTGTGTGTGTGTGTGTGTGTGTGTGTGTCCCAGCTGCATCCATCCAAGGCACGGCTCATCCAGCTCCTCCACGCTGCTCCATCCACGGCCAGGACTCATTCCTGCTGCATTAGCACTCTGGTGACAGCTTTACTGAGTCTGTGGACAACCCCACTTGCTCTGATGAGTTACACTTTATGATGTGCGTAGCTCCTCTCGGCCACAGACGCTCCTCCATAGCATGCAAATGTGCTGTGATGTACAAAACAATCAGCACCAGCAATGATTGGCAGTGTCCGGGCAGCGTGGCGAGATGAGTTTTCCCTCTTTTACAGCTGCTGCAGGTTATTTGATATGTGGCACACGCAGCCTGCCCGTGGTTCAGCTTCCTTTGGGGTCATCCTTAATGAGAAACATCACATGTCCTCAATGTTTGGTGATTGACCTCTGGATCCAACCCCTGATCTCTTGGAATGCCATCAATCCCTCAACATATCAACTCAGTCCTCTCCTAATTAGAGTTTCCACACATCATTTGCCTCGTGCGCCTGTTTCCGAACTGTTAACCTCACCCAGGACAGGAGGCAAACATGTCGGAGTTGGTGTAATTGCGTCTCTTGCTCCAGGGCACAAAGATGATGAATTAAGAGGGCTTTTCTCTTGCATTAATTAGTGTATAATTATGAATATATTAGGATTAAACAAACAGTCGTGCTTCAGGGACCTCATATATCAAGTTAAGTAAGTAGCAGTGCACTGGTATTTCCAAGTTTACAGATTGTGTGTCTGGGGTTGGGGCGATGTCGCCATGAGTTGTGCGTCGCCCATCCTTCCCCTGTGCATCTGGTTTCCTCTGTTCGCGTTGGCTTCCTCCCATCTGCAGCTCAGCGTTGATGTCAACACTCCAAATTCCCACAGGTGTGATTGTGTTTTTCTTTGTTTGCCGTGTGACAGACTGGCAACGTGTTTTCCCCTGCCCTTCACCCATGTGCATGCTGGGATTTGCCCCTGCCCCCCCCCACCCCCACCCCAGCCCCTCCTGTGACCCTGAACTGGTGACACGCCAGATCAGGAAGTAGATTGCCACAGGGTTCAAGGCAACATGTTTTTTTTTAATCCTCTCTGTTGTCTGGATCTGATTTCTGAGCGGACTCTCTCTCTCCTTGTCTCACGCTGTCACTGTCCATCATACATTAGGTCAGTACAAGTATCCTTAGGAGCTGCCATGGCTGCATACAGGGTCGGTTTATGGGACACAAGGACGTCCCGAAATGGATCAAAAAGTAATTTGCCAGCCAATTCTTTCGAGATCAGGGCCGGGGACATGTCTCAGCTGAGATCAGTTAAGTTATCCTCCGTAGAGAGGCAAGGTGCTGACTCTGCATTCATTCCTATCAAAAGCCGACCTGTCTCCTTTTGCAGGGAAACATAACTCAGTCAGTAATAAAGGCAGGCCTGTCAATCTAGATTCCAGCTAGCCGAGCACTCTCCCCCTCCACCGTGTTGTGAGGGATCTGACGGACGGGACAGGATGCAACGGGGCTGCTTTCAGCCTCTGGAACAAAGGACCGCGCTGCACTGCACTGTGTGCACAAACGGGCAAGGCTGGGGAAAGAATTTGCATACATGCATCTGTGCCGCCTGCGTTAGGTGCGCGTCTGCAGATTCACCCTGTTGTTTCCCGTTTTTATTTAAACTTGCCCGTCAATCTGTAGTTTGTCCTTTTGTTGCTCCCCTCAGAAACAACAACAAAAACGGCAGCAATCAATGCAGAGAGAATTGAAATCCTGAACTTTTCTTTGTTTTTCTCATCTTGCCCAGGGAGAGCGTTGCCAAGCAATTGTTGTCTGGTTCAGCGGAGGGAGCATGGGATTTGGTATCAGGCTCCCCCCTCCTTGGGCGAACAGTCACCTCAGAGCAATTTCCACGGGGTGTAAAGCTCGTGATGATGCAAGGAGAAGGCCATTAAATGACAACAAGCTGGAATCTATTGCATAATCCAACCACTCTGACTTCCTGTGTCTTGGATCAGAGATATCATGGATATTCTTCTTGGCTCATCATTGTACCAAGAATCATCTCAGACTTTCTCAGTCTTTACCGACTCACTTGAAGAATCCAATAAGTAGAGTGGAAGCCTGAATTAACATAATGCATGAGGGGGAATATGCCTTCTGGTCAAAGGAATTTAAAAGCACTTTATTTCAGTCCCATAGCTAATGCATGGTAAATGATCGTCATGTATTTGCAGGGATATGGTCCTTTACAGGCAAGTGATAATTTACGACCAGAAAGAGCTGTCGTTCCCTCTAGTCATAGGAGAGGAATTCAGATGACGAGCACCCAGAATAATGTGGAAAAGGAGGGATTTTCTTTTAAAAAAATTTGTTTCCTTTTATCAGCTTCTTTTATTTGCCCAGTTAATTAGCATGATGTACAACTATGGAATTTATCATGCAAAGAGGCAATTAGAGGAGATGCATTGCAAAAGAACTGACACATTACTCCTCAAATGTTTGTCATGAATCGTATGACGCCTCCAGAATTTGAATCGGGCCATTTCACCATGAAAATTAAAGTTGCTCATTTCCAATTCTCCCTCCATCGCATTAAATTGTTTTAGAGAAATAAAAAAATGAATGTCCGAGTTTGGCTGGATGTAATTTCTTCAACGCTGATTAATGGCGGCGCAGATAATAGTTCAGCATAAATGAATAAAAGGTAAACAGTGCATGTCAACACAGGTCAGGTTTAAACAGTGCAGGAGCACGCTCCATTTGGTGACAAATGCCCGGGCGGCTTATCTTCCAGGGGGCTGTGTCCCTGCGCTTATCATTTGCACATGGCAAATCTTGAGGAGTAAAACGGGAAGGACACAGCCGCCGTCGAGGACACGCGGAGGATGAACCTGGCGGAGGGGGAGGAGCTAGGTGTTATTTTCTGCAGTCCGTGCAGAGGCCCCGCGAAGGCACTATACATCTCTGTCAAACTCTGCCCTTTTGTTTCAATTACCCTATTTCTATGATTCAGGTCTATGTGAGAGCGCTTAGGGGTTGAACTTGGGCTATTTCCCACCTGAAATGCAGTGCTCCATGGTCCCCATCACTGCTACTCTCTCTACGTAGCATCGAGTTGACCTTTCAACTCGGATGTAGAACGAGATTACCCCACGTCTCCATGGGAGAACCTGGACCATAATTCAGAGAAGGGCGCAGGATCTGACATTACATCAGCAGTTGGGGAAATTGCCCCCCAATCTCTGGTGTTGTACGTTCAGCGCCGCAAACCATCCAGTACGAGCCTCGTACATCCATCCATGGGCCACCAATGAGCGGCCGGGATAAGCCTGTTCCTGAGCCCTGTCCAGACTCTCTCCCCGGAGGGTCTAGTCAAATGTTCTTTTCCCTGGGTCGTTTCCCTCCCTCTCTCCCTTTACATTCTCAGGGCGAGAAAGTAGACGCAATGCTGACCTTGAACCTCAGATTCTACACTCAGCATGAATCTCTCAGCCATGGTTTTGCTTACTACTCTGAAGCAGAAAACAAACGTTTGTGTGTGTTAGCCTTCTTTTTTTCCCCACCATTGTATCCTTGATAGTGTCTGGCTGCTGATTTGTACAGTGAGGATAGCGATGTGTTCGGAGATGTTTCCAGGTCTTCCCAGAGTGTGATCAATACTCTTCTCCAAATGGTTAATTGGCCATCAGTCACTGTCAGAGGAAGAGCTTAGGAACCCAGAGGTGTCTCGGTGCAGCTCATAATAAGAGAGTGTCCAGTCCTCTGGGTCCTCTCCCGGCCTTTACTTTAGACCAGGTGGTGGCTATAGGGAAGGCATGTTTGAATGCAATATGGAGAGCCGTGGATTAATAGTTCCCGAGTGAGGCCACCAGGGATCCATGTGAAAGCCACCTCCACTTCATCATATAGAGGAGCGGATGGGAAGTGGCGAGCACGTGTCGTGTGACAGGAACTTTGAAGCGGTGTAAAGGTCATTTGACGTGAGCTGACATTTGGCAAATCGATGTATTGTCGTTGTGTCAAACCCTTATTTTCAATTCATTAAAATCATTTTATGTATTTCTGTGGAGGTGAAGAGTTCTGCATTTGTATGCGGGTCAAGAGTGGAACATCTTTGTTGTAATATTAAAGAGAAATGAGAGCATTTGAATCTTCACACGGCTGCTTCTCTGCCGCCAGTAGGTTATGAGATAGTGAAACTTTTATCTGCCACCTCAACCTTGACGAGAAAACACACCTCTGACTGAGCGTGTGGTTCATTGTTATGCTTGGCCCTGCTTAGCGTGGCATGTAAAAGACGTAATTAGAAAACACCTAAGGCTATCCAGACAGCCCTGCCGGCGCTTGATTGGCAAGGGTATCCGAGGGAGGTCTTGGCTCAGCCGGAGCCCGAATTTGTCATCTTGAAGTGATTTTGTTGACGAGACAGGAGGCACAGTGACCTTTCCTAATTATGTGTATGTGCCCGGGCGCTGACGCCTTGGGCGAGCAATTCAACTGAGTCAACAGAGCGCTGACTCCGGCAGCACATTCGAGCACGGCAGAGCACGTGTGACGTAAGGTTAGAACACATCAGATTTAACAGCCAGCCGGTTAATAATTCAGTATTGATAGAACATTATTAATGCCATTTTGAGTCACCCTCTGCCCTTACTCTTTATTTATAGAAACAAAGAGCAGTAAAGGGAAAGATCATTGTCTTTTCGTATTCATTTTTGTTTTGTTTTTTTTGCTTTCCTCCATTTTCCCACTCGTACCTGGAATCATCTGTGGCTGTGTTGCGTTCTGCATGTTGATTCCCCCCCTCGAAACATGAACCATTTATCATCCACCCTAAATGTGTAGCAGTGAGGGAACAGCCTCTCTGATCTATGTAGGTCCCTCTGTTATTGTTTTTCCCAAACAAACATCTGAACAAGGTCTGAACATTACAGATTCAAAGCTTAAAGCTAAGCAGCAGATTTTCTTGGCAAGGCCATCAGACGTTGCGTTGCAAGGCTGACGGAGAAAACATTCATGTCCTTACTTCAATAGAATTTATCATGACAACACGGCTAGGCTAGACACTGCCTTTCTACGACCCGCCTTGCACTTGATTACGGCTTCTATGGATTTAAATGTCCACTGACAATGCATTCATGTCGAATCAAAGTGCGCTTTCATACCTACGGTCCCTCATCACCAACGCTTGAATTTCAAAAGGTGAGTACAGAGCAGCTTGGCTCTGGCATTGTTTTAGTTAATTAGCCACCACACGTACAGTCTGCGGTCTCAGGCACAATCAGTCCATCATAATCGTTATGTTTAGTGCAGCCACGCATCAGTGATCACATCAATACACCTCAATAAGTTTGGACGCCATACTGTCATATTTAGAAAGTCTGAGTGCTTTCAAATTTCAAACAAAGAGTTGCTCCATCCAAACATAATGAACAGGGAACAGAGGTGAGACGGGCAGGGTTCAACATAAACTATGTGGCCAATCAATAGTCTCTGTAAAGCAAAGGTTGATTGATCAACTCAATGTTCCCAATCCAACCTGGAGAGGATTTACGAAATGCATGAAAAACAAATCATAAACATGAAAGACTTTAAGTCCATCTTTCAGATTAGCTGAACATCCTCACAAAGTACCCAAATCAATTATAATTTTCATATAAAATGGCTTAAAAGGAATTAAAATGTCTTCGAGTTGGAAGGGTGTTAACCCTCCGGAGAACATATCCTCTCTGCCAAACCAGAGGAGAAGAGTTGTTAGATCTTGTGTACTGTGTCTGTCAAACAATGGAGACTTGCATTTGTATCTATAAATCTCCTTTCTTAACAATAGTTATAGCATATATACATGTACCAGATCTCTGCACATGTTCATAGTTTCTTTTGTCATCTTATTGTCTTGTGGTTGATTGATTATTTGTCTAATTGATTAATTGTGCTGATATATTGTTCTTTTCCAGTTATCTGTGTTTTATTGTCTATTGTTAACCCACTGTGATTTAAATCTGAGTATGTTTCTCTTGTTGGTAGAAAAAAAGGCTCTCTTCATATACTTGCTTCTCCCAGTAGGTCTTAATATCAAGGTCTTGAGTGGATAAAGTTTGCTCAGTTGCCATGGCGATGACTCGCTTAGGTTGAACTGATCTGAGGACTTGTGTGTTCTTTTGGTTTGTGATAGTTATTGATGTCTCTGTTCAGGGGCATTGGTTAAGGATGCTGTGAAGTGTTCACATTGTGCTTCATGGCTTTAATTAAACAGTCATTGTAGGGTTTGGTGCTGAGCACATCATTTCTGCACAACAGGTCTGCAGGCTGCAGTGCATGCACAGATAGGACGTGAGCAATGTGGATGGATGGTGAGGATGCATTGTTGTCATTGTCGAGACGCCTGTGACGTCAGCGTGTCGTGCCAATTCTTCTGTGGCCTCACAGATGCAACTTCATGATAATTGAACACTGAATAATGTGTTTGCTCTCCACTTGAAAGTGCTTTTGCAGGTTATTAATTACAGTATTGCCATTGCTCCTTTCGGGACTTGGCACTGTTCAACTCCTCCAGTGTTTGAAAAAACAAACAAACAACAAAGCTCGGTTCTGTTTGCTCATTTAATTAATTTGCTTAACGTGGCAGTTGGGGCGGGCAGACATCTGGTGACCAATAAACAAGAATCTAAGGAGTTATTTGTTCGACGTGGCTGGCGTTTAATGAATGTGAGTCGGTGTCCAATTTCGAGCTGTGATTGAATGAACACTGGCCTCTGACCGAGCTCACTTCATACGATTTTGTTAACAGCTCCTCTAATGACCTAATCCATCCTTTATTTCTGAGTCACTGTGGCAAATTTTTAACTCCCGCTTCAGAACATCCCATCATTCATAAGCCGGAGACGCCACGGAGGATTATTCCTCTCTATTATGCCTGATTTGACTAATTGGGGATGGGAAGTCAGTAGGGATGCACCAGGTATGAGGACACAGTGGAAGATGATTTGTTGGAGGTAGACGCTCATTAAAGACACTGCAGCCATGATCATTTGAATGTCTCGTTATCTGCACATGCCCTCAGTCACCTCCACAGTGATCGGCAATGTGAGTCTTCGCCGAGGGGCAACCTCCGGTGCACACGGATGAAGCACGATAGGAAGTGAAAAAACGTGCAGTTCATAGGGTAACCACTGGGGGCTGACTCCAAAACGGGAGCAAATCCCCATAGACTCCCATGTTAAAATGATCGACTTTATTGTTCAAAACCTGGTACAAACTTCGGTTTTGGTCTCAATCAGTCACGTTTTCCTGTGACAACTGTACAGGGGTGATTTTTTTTCTAACTCACTTATTTTTATTTGATCCACATTTGAAATTGTGCATATTTAGGGGCGTGGTCTCTTGACTGACAGCTGGGCTGACCTGGCACGTACCGCGATGGCAACATGGGCCGACCCACAGCTCTGTGTGTGTTCCGCCTCTTTGCCCATTTTTGAATGAAACGGGAACCAGGAGGAGTTAGGATTCGGCAAGATGAAAATTGTACTAGTTCACCTATAATGTTGAAAAATGGCATTTGTCATTGTGTTGTCATGTTTAGATGATTACCATATATACGTTCAGACAGACATGAACTGAGATTCCCTCCAAACACTGTCTGTGAATTGTTTTCAGTTACTCAGCTTCATAAAGTGCAAGTCAAAGATAAAAAAGACAAACAAATCTGTATTGAGCGGAAACAGCACCAGATAACATTATCCAGATGAATCTTTGCTGTACTGCCCCAACTGACACAACATGCTGTTTTGCTTTGTTTGTTTTTTAGCTTTTATAGACATTTCCCTGTTCTCATCATCATATAAACGGCTCATTGTAGGGAAACAGAAACACTACCATGAGCTGACTCACAGCTCTGTGTCTGTTCCGCCTCTTCGCCCATGACAAGGGACTCACCCATAATTTGCCACAAAACCACTCTGGTTTGTGGCAAATCTCGCTGAAACCAACGGGTGACGTCACGGACGCTACGTCCATCTTTATACACAGTCCATGGTCTTTGCTCAGGTGTTTTGAATCACGGCTGCCGCGCAGTGTTGTCAGTCAGTCTGGGAACAGGTGCTTGCCACCTGTTGTAAATGTAGCTGTGCGCTGACAATATCCATCTGAGCAAAGTGACT
Source organism: Chascanopsetta lugubris (assembly GCA_016785325.1). Lineage (NCBI taxonomy): Eukaryota > Metazoa > Chordata > Actinopteri > Pleuronectiformes > Bothidae > Chascanopsetta > Chascanopsetta lugubris. The sequence continues at coordinate 75,529 of JAFBJT010108548.1, forward strand.
CTACACCCCCCCACCCCCGTGCACTTGTCTCTGATTTGGTGTCCACATGGACTCGTGTGATGTCAGGGACATACAGCGAATCTGCAGCACTCTGCGGGGTTTCTCCCGTTTCATTTTCATCACATGCAACCGTGTTTAACTGCACGACCGCGTCCTTCTAAAAACCCATTGTGTGGGCATTCTGTGACCGACTGAGGTAGAGCGTGGATCTCTCAGTTATGCGCTCGCAGTGGCACTGGAAATATCACCATTCTGTACAATGAGAAGCGATGCTCCATCTTCACTAGAGTATTAACAAGACATGAATCTCAGTTGTTGTCGTCCTCTAGATTTAAAGGTGGAGTGAAGTGTCTAATAATCTCGCTGTGTGAATTGTTGTTATTATTCCATTGGAATATTACATCAATGACATGTCCTCTCTACTGGGGCCACCATGTTGTACCACGTTTGTTCCGAAGCCACGAATGGATGAATTGTGTTGTTGTGCCATTGAAGCACATTTTTTAATTCTAATGAAGTGATGGTGCGTAGTTATTTTCAAAATTAAATTTCTTTTAACCAAATCTATCAACAAATCTTTTTTTATGAGTTGAACATGACTCATAGTGATAATAATAATACCACTATAATTATCTTGAACCAGCACTGCCAATGAGTCAACCACTTGGGACATTTCGGCTTCATGAGATTGATTTCAAAGGTTTACTGCCATTAATCAAATGTGGATGGCCCCCACATCAGCAATCACCTGTGATTGGGAATCATTTTCTCATCTACAACCAAACCAAACCAAACCACAGCATCATCGACTGTTATCATCCTCCCATGGCCCCACACACTCTCTCTCTCTCCCCCACACTCTGTTGGGACTGTGCGAACATTTGGGAACTACTCAGACGCAGTTGAGCTGCAGTTGTTGTGTCACAATGGCTTGTGAGGGGGGGGGGTTGAAATTCCGAGGGCAGTGGGGCGGAGTCAGTCTATCTCTGGCTGTTAAAGGGAGGAGGAGGCACCTCAGCAAAACTTGATTTATTAATCCATTCTATTAGTCTGTACTGTTATATATAATACTACATATATGTATATATACTGTCTTGTCTGTCAATGGATTTTGTGACGTTGACCCTTATGGCACCAGGGGGCTCCACTGGGCCAGAACAGGGAGGGAGAGAGGGCAGATCAGGGCCCCTTAATCTCTGCCAGACATGATAACTTCATGAAGTCTTATTAATCCACAGTGAGCAGGCTTTTTATGTGTGTGTGTGTGTGTGTGTGTGTGTGTAACAGTATTTGACTTTCCCTGGGTAAGACCCTCCTGAGGGCTCGAGGAAAGTGATTCCTCCCCTACTTTCTTTATTAGGGTCTAATTAGGAAAAAGGGAAGAGGGCGATTAATAAGTAAAGATGACAGGAAAGGATTTAAGAGAGCAGGGAGAGAGAAGAACCTTCATTCTATTTTATTTGGTGGATCTTTATCTCTGCTACTTTTCTATTACTCTCATTCTTATGAACATCATCCACATACAAAGGCTCACAAACACAAAACTAATTGTAAATGTAATCATAGTCAGGAAATATTCATCAAGAGAACAGAGAAGAGAGAACAGTGAGCAACAAAGAGATATCATCAGGGATATAAAGGTAGAGTAACATCCCAGTTTCATTTAAAATTGTACTAGTCTACTTATAATTGTTTACATAAACTTGTTTGTATAATTTCAGACAGACATGAATTGAGATTGCCCCCAAACACTGTTTTCAGTTCCTCAGCTTCATGTAAAATGTCAGTAAAACAAGACAAACAAATCTGTATTTAGTGGGAACAAAACCAGTTCTAGTTTACATTACCCAGATGAATCTGCTGTTCTGCCCCCTACTGACCCAACACGCTGGTTTTTCTAGCTTTTATAGACGTTTCCATCTTCTCATCATCATATAAACAGCTCGTTCTAGGGGAACAAAAACATTTAATGACAACACACTTGATTATGGCATCTACTAATTTCCCCAATTCACAAATGTTACCTTTAAATGCAGCTTAAGACATTCACTGCATTGTGACTTTCTCACCGTTCCTGTATGTTGCTGCTCACTTGAAAGTTACATCACTTACTGTAAATGTAAACCTTTTACCCTAAGTATGTAGAGTAGAAGAAAATGCCCCTCCCCATGGTAATGGCAATTTGAAAGAAAATAATATACAAACACTATGTATGACTCATATCTGTGCATTTTCCGTATGACACAACCCATGTTGGATGGTCATATATGTTTTTCTGCACACAGAGCAAAAGCACATTGTTCTGTGAAGACCTTGAGAGGAACCTTTTATCATGGCCGCCCCTCTCGAAGCTTGAGTACTCTCATCAACCATTTCATTTTCTGTCTTTCATAAGTTCTCCGAATGAGACCACGTCCCTGAGTTACCCCTATAATGTGTGTGCTGGAAATGCCACTAAGAGGAGTGCTGGACTGGACTGTCCTTAGTTAAATTATTTAAAAGCATATTTCAAGTTTTAGAATTACCGGACTGAAAACTGATTGGTTTCAGGCTGAATCATCATAAAGCCAAATGCAATTTAGCTTATTTTCTTATTTCCTGCTCTGCACCATGCACCATGTTGCGTTTCGCTCATCCACTCCCATTAAAATCCTGTTTGTAATAATAATGTTTGTGGGTCAGTTGGACTGTTGACGACAGCTCCATTGTTTCCTCCTTTGATATTTTAAACCGTGTTTAGTACAAACATGTCGCAGTGAAATCCCGGGTTTTTACCAGTAATCGTTTTGAGATCATTTGCTGCACAAAACGCGTTTTTATCTCCATGCACTCGTGTCCAGATTTGTAAGAAAGGATTTGTCCCACTTGTGTTACAAAGGATCAAAATAAAATCCTGAAACAAACCAGTCCCATGTTTGAAAAAAAAAAAAAAATGGACTTCATTACCGTACTTGGATAACATTTCTAAGAACTCACAAAGGCGCTGTTCTTTCTCCTCCACAGCTTTTCCGCTGGGCTTTTATCAAACTTGTCTTACCTTTCAGATTCCATTATATTAATCAGCGACAGGCTTTAGCTCTCCTCACTCATTAGAGGAGCCGGAGAACCTGACAGATCATTTGGAAATAGGATTTTTGTCCCGTCCTCCATGTAAAACACGTGTCTAGCACTGAGATAAGTACCACCATTTGTTTAAGATTCATATTTTTTTTCATTTCCAGAGGAATTATCAGCGCCTATCGTCTGTAACCGCCTGCCATTTCGTGTTAAACCAACTCTGACGCTCAGAGCCACAGCAGCTTGGGGGGAGATCGCCGGCGCCTAAAGCAAACAGCCGGGGCCCCAAGTCCCACAAGTATGAGGCAGCCAAGTAAACCCATTAACTGCCTATAGAGTCGTTTGTGGTGTTGTCTCCACATGACGCTATCCGCAAATCACAGGCTGCTTTTTGCTCTTTGTGGAGAAACCGCAGGAGAGCCTAAGACAACACTTCACTCATTGTGAAACTAATGGAAGAGGAAATAACATTTTTCCTCCCACATCATTTAACATTTGTGATGGAAGGAAAAGTTGCACTTCGTTTAAGCGTAGAAATAAGTTGTGTACAGTCATAAAGTAAAAGCTGGTAAATCACACCATAAGCATTTCACTCTGCAGATATGATTTGACACGTCTGCAGCATTTTTCATTCTGTGGCGCCGATACTCTCTCCAGCCCTGGATTCTTCTTCTTGTCCCCTCTCAACATGCGATGCCCAACTGTACAAATTATATGAATCGCCAGAAGGTGTTTGATTTATGCTGAGTCGGAGTTATCAGCGGCAAACAGGCCATGTAGCTCCCCTCTTATCATCCCACCCAGCCGCTTTCAGAATATCCACGTTTTTTGAACTGGCTGCTAAAATGTGATGACAATAGTCACCAACAGAACACAAAGACAAAAAACTGCCACTTGCATCAAAATGAGTGCCCCACAGCCCCCCACCTCCCACCCCGCTCGTCCTCCTCCGCGCACTAATTTTGTTGTGTGTGTTGGATTTTCCTCCCGCGTGTTTGACAAGGTGGCGTTGGCAGCTTCGTGCCGTGGCACAACTCGGGCTGTCGTGGGCGCTGCCCACCCCCCGACCCCTGTCATGCAATTAGCTCCTCGCTCCTCACACAGCTAGAAACAAAGGTGAACCCGGCCGCATTAGTTCAGAGTGGAGGGGGGTGTGTGTGTGACTCAAGGGCACTTCTCTTGACCGGAGGAGTCATTGGCTGTCACTAAACATCACTGTCTCCGTCCCCTCTAATGGCATCTCCAGATTGTGCCATGAGGAACAAAGGCTGGTTGTATGAGATACTGTGGAAAAAAAAATAGAGCGACCCCATTAAGAGCTGCAGGCTGAGGTTTGTGACAGTGGCTGCAGACCTATAGAAGTGTCATGACAGATATGAGCCCAGGAACAATTATAGGGTGATGCGCTCGAAGCTAAACTGCTTGGCTGAAAGGAGACGTGAGTGTCAACTGAATAGCACGTCGGCTCGTACATGGACACGGATGCATGCACACGCAATGTCACACAAACACAGACGCGCGCACATATGTAAATCGACAGTTTCACGGTTCAGTGTCTGAAATTATTTTCATTTCTATTGGTTTGAAAATGAATAAAAGACTTTCACTGGTGTTTTGACAAGTGTATAACTGTGCCGCATGTTGTTTTCATAACACATGAACGAGCCCTTTATATCTACATCAGCAGCAGGTCGTCTGTAGAGAGGTCACCATGTTTTTACATGGAGTGGATAAACAGACGATTGTAGGCCGCTAAAGGTTCTCCTCACTAAATCCCACACACTGTGCCTTTAAAGGAAAGATTCGGTGACATCTAGAGGCGAAGTTCCATGTTGTATCCATCACCTCACCCTCACCCTCCTGAATATGCAGGAGAACCTATGGTAAACTTCATTTGTCATTAAAACTCAAAAGATGTTGAGTATGTCCACTCTGGGCTACTGTAAAAACATGGCCTGTAGCGAGGACTCACTCCTCATGTAAATATACACTGATGGGCTCATTTAAGGGTAAGGGGGAAAAATGTAACATTTAGGAGAGAATAAATGTATGAAAACGTTTGTAATTGTTTTGTAATATGATGAAAATAACTCTTACACACTGCACCTTTAATCTAAATTGTGTAAAGCTGATAACTGGTTAACAGCACACAGATGGTAGTACACAAAGATGTAAAGAAATATTTTGACCTAAACTGTAACAGATTGAGAAAAGAAAATATTGAATAACAGCAAATACACAAACACACCCACTGATAGTTACAACTCGGCTCTTACTTCCATGTTGGCTCATGCTAAACCTTCTCTCAGTCCTCAATGAATGAATTATAACCTTAACCTCTCCACATGATCAGGGGCTGGGAAACAACATGTTGCTCCTTCAGGGTTAGTTTTTCATGAGGTCTGCTGCTCCCGGCAAGGTCAATGTTAATGCTTCAAAAAATAAATACATGTACATTCATATAAAGGCAATATTTCAGCAGGAAGATCACATGTTAGCATCTTGTTCTATGTTGTTTAATTCAGGAGGCGAAAAGTAGAAAGTAACCTCATTAAAGGTGCAGTGTGTAAGATGTGATGACATAGTGGTGAAGTTGCATGTTGTGTATCCATCACCTCACCCTTCCCTTTCGAGCATGCAGGGGAACCTATGGTTGCCATTGGTTGTCAATAAAGATCAGAAGATGTTTAGTACATCCACTGTGGGTCATTGAAAAAATATGGCTGCCCCCATAGGGAGGACCCTCTCCTGATGAAAATATACATTAAAGGGCTCATTTGAGGGGAGTGTAAAATTGAGGTGATTATACATTCGTAAAAACATCAGTTTTTAATTGCTTCGTAATCCTAGTCTTACAAACACAACTGTCAAAAACGACAGAAATCTTAAACACTGCACCTTTAACAGAACAGTGTGCAGAATAACAGAATGATTGTGCAATGATTCATCATTTCTAACGTCTTTGGAAACAATAGATAAATTCAACAGATTGGAGCTAGTGTGGTAATCATTCGCCTGTTCATTCATTTCTATCATATGTAAATTGGCCTCATTCTGGTGTTAATCAATTTAAAGTAGCCTTTCTGTGTGTTTGAAATATGAGTTGAACAGCGGGAGTGTATTGACTTGATCTACCCTCCATCTTGCTCGCTCTCCTGGGGAGGTAAAGTAAACACATGCACCGTGTGTTTTCCTAGTATGGGCACCAACACACTCTAAGGCGGTGATGAAGCATAGCGGCGCTAAGTACATTTTTAAACTGTAGCTTCTAATTATGAATCCATGAACTCATCAAAAACAGCTTTTTGGTATCTCAGGCCTTTTCCCACCAGCAATCCTAATGTAGGAGATTGTCATTGGCTGCTGGATACGGAGCAAATTGGATTAAAAGATGAGCCCCTGTGCCAATTTGTATTTGTCAATTTTTTTAAATTTTTTAACCACAACTGTTTACGCTCATTATTCGGGGCAGCACGTTGAGACTAAGAGCAGAGAAGTGACAGTAATTCTCCACTTCAGACGTCAAGTCTGCAGGAAGCAGCAGAACTCAGTGTTTCAGTAGCCTCGGTTAAGTACCGCTCTTTTTGTCCGAGCTTGGCTCACGGAGCAGAACATGTTCTCCCTCTTTGAAAGCCACGTTTTTTTTTCTTTTTTTTATTCATGAGCGGAAATGTTATTTTGTCTATATTAAACTCATTCTAGTCTCTGGGAAATATCGTGTGCAAAGTCGGAGTGATGAATATGCCATGTTTCTGCAAAGCGTTGCAGGAGTACAACGCTTGGCATCAGCGTTGTCGCACTAAATCGCCATCTCCATGACACTCTGAGTCAAAACACGGGCCTGGAAATGCGAGCCCTCTCTGTGTCAAGACATCTCTCCCTCTCTCCACCCCCCCCCCCCCCCTCTGCAAGGGGGGGCCCCCCCCTCTCTGCAAGCCGGAGGAGTGCGCTAATGATTCTGACCAAATTAAAAGTATTACAGGCAGTTATTTAATAATTCAATGATGTCTGATAAAAATTTTAAAAAAGTACTGCTGATTTTTAAAACCACAAGATGTTTTCTCCCCTCTTCCAGGCAGTGAAGCATTAGCGCCTCAGCCCCTTCACTTCCTAGGTCACAGCGTGTGTGTGTGTGTGTGTGTGTGTGTGTGTGTGTGTGTGTGTGCGTGTCTCCCTGCGGAAGCTGCAGCGTCCCGCAGGTTCAGCAGTAATATCCTGCTTAATTCCTTTTGCATGTTGGGTTATTGCTGTCAAAGCTCCTGTGTCACATTATCCTCAATACTGGCTTATTCTTTCATTTTTTTACTGATGACTTCATCCCTGTGTGTGAGCATGAAGGCCCGGCTCACGTCCTCATGTGTGTTACACACACTCAAACACACATGTAAGAGCGTCTGTGTGCTCACACACAGCTCTTTGTTTCAGATGCCTCCACCTCAACTCATTCTAGTCACCGGCTGTGCTAATGATATATAGAAACAGGGTTTTATCTCAACTGTCCCCACCCACACCTGTTTCCTTGTGTTGTTTCCTGCACTATAGTGGGTTGTATGGATGTTCTGAGCTGTTTCAATTCAACTAAAATCCCAATGCTTCACAGCAGAGGGGGCGCTCCCAGTTTGATACCTCAGCTGGGATCAGTTGACCCATCGTAAATGCTTTTCAGAGCGTCTCGGGGGAGCGAGTGAAAACAGGTGCTGGTGTGGTGGACAGTATGAGGAAACAATTGCTGTCAGGCAGTTGTTGATGTGACACTAATTAAAAGATATGACCCCAAAAACTAGTAAAAATAGGTCTGCACTCATCCCAGTTGGCAGCTTGTCAGTTTGTGGTTTAAATAGTAACCGATGCTCAATTGTCCATTGCCACAATCACTTCTTCATTGCTCATAAACAACAATTGTGCTTGTTTTTAGAGCAATGGTCGAACAATGTCAGCTTTTAGGTCAGGGGTGTCAAACATACAGCTCGTAGGCCAAAACTCACCCACCAGTGAGTCCAGGTTCCTTTTTTCAGGTAAAACTCTTAAAGTAGAGGTTCTATAACTATCTTTTTTTGCATGTGTTCATCAAAGGGGTTTAACCTGACGCAATCACCACTTCAGCACAAGCATTGATGCATGTTATAAAAACAAAAAACGCTACATTGCGATTATGTTAAATACAAATGTTTTAGATGGATACGTTCCTATAAGTTCCCTTTAAGTAATTACATAAAATAAAATTTAAAAAATCATACGCTACATCTACAGTGAAATTAGGAAAAGAAAGTATCATTTATTTACATTATGTTTACCTGCAGCCCTCTGCATAGAAACAATGATGACCAGAGGCTGCAAGCCCCCCTGATATGACTTCATTCAATAAAGCCCTGACCCCTGAGACGCTGGTTTGATTTATATCCTCCGAGTCTCTTTGCTCCACCAAACAATAGTGATCCCACGCAGAGATTGTGGCTGTGCCGTATCTTCCTATCTTTAATTTAGAAATTCAGGAGAAGTGCACGCTGGTGAGATGGTTATCTCCCCTAAGTGTTTGTCTCGCCACTTCATGCATGTAGGGACCGCACAACCGCGTGTTGTTGCAGCTCTTAAACGAAAGTAGTTTTTCTTTTACTGTTTTTCCCCTCACTGCCACCGATACGGTCGATATTGTCAGAGATCATTTCTGAGAATTTCCATCAGGATGCATAAGAGGCTTCTTAGGGCCATCTAACCCAGGATGGTGGAAAGCTGGGGCGTCAAACATACGGCCCGTGGGCCAAAACCGGCCCACAAGAGGGTCCAGTCTGGCCTGCAAGATGATTTGTTCTAGAAACGAACAATTTTTCAATAATAGTAGCTGCTATTTCACATTTGTATAACCCTGGCGAGCAAACTGTTCATGCTGGAGGTGCCAGTAGAATTGTCTGGAGTTGGGGTGGGTGGGTCCTTGAAGGGCAAGTTTACCTTATTGCTATTATAATCAATTCTACAAAGGGAACAGTTTGGAGTTGTTGTTCATAAGTTATAAAACGATATGATTTCAATGGTCTGGCTCAGTGGAACACTGACATAAGCAATAGTGTTTTTTGAGCCCTTCTCCCTCTGAGAGCTTCATGTTTGCGTTGCGGAGGAGAGGTGAACACACAGGGGGCGCCCAGGAGCCGCTCCCCTCCTTGATCCAGGCCACTTCCTGAGAGGCGTCGGCAGATTAAAGCTGAGCCGTGCTCTCCAACCGCCGGGCTTCCTGCATCCTCAGAAATATATATGTAGGTGGATTCAAGGGATTGGACGGGGTGTTCCTCATTCCCAGTCACTACAAACACTAATATGAGCAAACTGAAGAGCTGCAGGTTTACAGAGAGAAAACATATTTGATATTAGTTGGAAATCCCTCTTTGAATGAAATGTCACACTCTGTAGCCATTATCATATCAGGCCTTGAGAAATCACATCATGTTTTTCATAATCGGTGTCAGTTTTATGCTACATTATGAACTTTAAAGGCCAATTTGGTGTCTGAATACGATAATTCATCAGGCTTTTCCCAGTGCTGATTTGTGCGTTTAAAAACAGATGATGGTGTTGTCTGTCTGCAGCTGCGGAGTTGATTCTGGTTCTGCCTGTCACCACGGCGCACTGACAATGATGTCTCCCAGGCTTTCATCTTGTTTCCTTCCGACCAATTGAAACGCAGGGAAAACAGTGCAATTTGTCTAAAAGGAAGCGACTCCAATCGATGGGATTTTCATTACAGCTATGTTTTCATACTGCAGCCCAGGCTGTGTACGCAGCCCGGGATGAATGATGCATTAACGTTTCCATTCCCCCTCTCGCAACCCGCCCCGTGTCAGTCGGCGCCTCCCGAGGCTTGTCACTGCAATGATGCGGGAGCGCTGGGATGGGTCCGTCCGCCGGGGACCTGATTCCCCGCAATGCCACGTCTCCCAGTCAACAGCTGTCCATTTTGTCACTGTAGATTTCAGGCGGTGTCGTGGCTTTGCTGGGGAAGGGGAAGTAGCGGAAGGCATGATCTTTCTGAGAGCTGCATTTTATTGAATTATGCTTCACTCTGTAGTCCCACTCGAGAGTTGGGAGTTAAGCAGCTTACCTGTGGCCCTGGAAAAATACATGACTGCAGTGTTCATAATCCAGCAGCAAATCAAGTAGCCACTGTAAGAATAAAAAAGCTTCATATTCACTGTACGCACTTGGTTAGCTCCCGGTACAGAAGAGTGTCCACAATCATTTCCATATTTGCTTGTGTATTTTTCATCTCTTTAAGTTGTGGCTGAGCCCAGAGGTGTTAGGACTATATTAAAATGATAATGTGAACTTGGAAATCAATATGTAATTCCACAGCTATATATTCATTTTTAAAGTGGTGCTAGAAAAATTGAAATCAAGGTGATCAGATTCTGTTTATGCAAACAATATTCGAGTCCCAATCAGCTTTAAAGATGCCGTGTGTACGATTTGGGGACATCTAGTGGTGAAGTTGCATGATGTATCCATCACCTCACCCTCACACTTCTGAGCACGCAGGAGAACCTATAGTAGACTTCAGTTGTCTTTAAAACTCAAAAGATGTTTAGTATGTCCACTCTGGGCTACAGTAAAAACATGGCGGCCCCCGTTGAGAGGACCCGCCCCTCATGTAATAATACATTAATGGGCTAATTTAAGGGCAATTGGAACAAAAATACATTAGGCGATTATGAAAATTCTAGTTTGTAATTTTGCTTAAATATTTGTTTCTACCAATAGAAGTGACAAAAATGACCCCAATTTACACACTGCACCTTTAAAATATTTCTTCTGCATGGAAAATATAATAAAAAATCATGGAAAAAACCCTAAAATCAGGCCTGAGCCTGAACGTCACTTCCTCACTCAGCCTCGTTAACATTTACAAGTTGCAGCCTCTGATTCGGGCCAAGTTCATGCTGTGACCAGAATCAGCAGCATCCGCCTGACACCGGGGCCACTGCTAAGCAGTTAAATGAAATGAGAAATGTAAAATGTAATTACCTCCCTTAAATTTGAGAACTCCAACGCTTCCGCATGGGTGTTAGAAATGGCAGACCACTCTGCGCTGCATTCATTATCGCTTTAATACGGGCCCCTATAGGCTTCCATAGTGCTATTCCAATTAAATCATTGTACAACGGTGTATACTGATACCTAGACCACCGGTCCCCAACAAGGGTTTTACTTCACTATCATCAGACCGGGGTGAATCAGAGCAGCATGTAAGTTAAATGAACAGACAAATGAAGCTCAGAGGTATGTACCTAATATTTCTTATGGAAATTAGATTTGAGAAAATGGAGTTTGTCTTAGTTGCCGCGCAGTAAGGACTGGGAGGAGGTGAAGCTCTAAGTGCTTATCAGACCATCACCTAATACCAGGGACATCAGTAATGCTCCTGTAGTGAGAGGGAGTCAATCTCTTTAGTAGAGTCTATTACAGGAACATATTTAGAGGTACAAGTACCTTAAAGGCGCAGTGTGTAAGATTTGGTGAGATGTAAAGGTGAAGTTGCATGTTGTATCCCTCACCTCACCCTTCTAAGCCTGCAGGAGAATCCATGGTAGACTTCAGTTGTCATAAAACTCAAAAGATGTTTAGTATGTCCACGCTGGGCCACTGTAAAAACATGGCGGCCCCAGTAGAGAGGACCCGCTCCTCATGTAAATATACATTGATGGGCTCATTTAAGGGTAATGGGGAAAAAAATAACACATTTAGATGATTATGAAAATGTTAGATCGTAATTGTGTTTTAATATTTGTTTCTACCAATAGAAGTGACAAAAATGACCACAATTTACACACTGCACCTTTCCACCCAGAAAATATTTTTTCTGGTTGGAAAATTTAAAAAACCTAAAATCAGGCCTCCGCCTGAACGTCACTTCTTCACTCAGCATTGGATCAACTCAATTTAATTGTGGGCAGATTTTCCGTCCAAATAAATAAATGAAGGGTGAGGTGATCGGTACAAAATGCAACTTCAACTGTAGATATCATCAAATCTTACACACTGTACCTTTAAGGTTGTTAATGAAGATAATATTGCAATCCTAAATGATATTGTAATATTTTGCCAGCTATAGATGTAACGTGTCTACATACTTTTGGCCGTATTGCACATGCTCATGTCACCTTCAAGTCTATTAATTTTTGTCGCTCCCTTATCTCCTTTCTCCATTTAACTTCCACATCATTACCACACTCCCATTAACATGTACTGTCAAAGCACACAATTCCAAGGACACGGTGGTATCTCTCTCTCTCACACACACACACACACACACACACACACACACAGAGGAAATGCAGATCAGCCTCCGTGATGGCATACGGTGTAAACTACGACAGCCCGGTCTCCAAATCCAATAAACCCCTGTGCGATACAGCTGCGATAGGTCACTCAGATAAACGCCACACAAAGGGCAAAACAAATCAGCCTCACTCACACATGCTGCCCACTGCCCATTACGGCCTTTGCAATCACAAAATAAATGACCACAGGTGAAACTAACTTCGTCCCTTGGCGTGGAGTCATTGACATCATCACCATTCATCACGTGTGAGGCAGCCGGTTTATTGGTTCCTGTGTGGTCCACGTGTGTTTATGAATGCAGCTCTGAAAACACAGGGAAATTGCTCTCTCACTTTCCCTCTCCCTTCGTGGACCACCACAACACCGGCTTCCCTGCTGCTGCTGCTGCTGCTGCTGCTGCTGCTGCTGCTGACAGCTGTGAAAAATGGCGCGGCTCGTGGAGTTTGCGGTTTTCCTGCTTTGCCGTCATCGTGCGTCCCCGCTCCCCTTGTGTATTAATGTTTAATCGTAATTATTATTTTCCTACATTTTAAACTATCCATCCAGTGATGAACAATCAAGCTTTGAACTTGTATGCCTCAGAAAAACTGAAGTGGACTAATTAGGTTGTGTTTTGACAGAAAACAGACGGGACACTTCAAAATGTGTATTTCTATCTGTGGTCCAATCCATTAGAACAAGTGGGGATTTGTCTGTTGGCCTGACTTTGTGAGATATAGACAAGTCGGAGATAACATTTTTAGCAAAATATGGGGAAGAGGAGGAACTCATTTTTGAATTTGTAAACAGGAAGGGCATCTAGAGACTTGCTGATCTCACACACACACACACACACACACACACACACACACACACACACACACACACACACACACAGGTTCCCTCCACTGGCTGCACAATCATCAGCAATCAATAAAAAAAATCGGCATCGCAATCGATTTCTAATCTCAAGGCATCAAAGCTGAACAACAAGCTGAGTGGAAGAAATAGACAGCGAGCAAATCCTGTCGGTGAGAATATGGTGGATGGAAAGATTGAATGGTAGCATTTTCAAGGTCAAATAAACTTACCTTGAGCGTTGATGCCTTCTTCTAGATAAGTAGTGGAATTAAAAGTAATCTGTGTTCGTAGGCTGAGTTAACTAAGCGTGAGGCGCAAACACACACCCACACAGGAAGTGGTGTTGACACTGAGCTGGCATGTTATTTACCAGAACTGCACTTCTACTCCGTTATCATACAAAATACACATAGGAGCACATTAGAGAACAGTCCATAGATCAGTGGTTCTCAACTGGTCTGGGTTCGGGACCCACCATCACCACTTAAAGATCAGCTGCGACCCAAACTCAGTACGATTTTGGTGTTGGTGTTGCAGTTTCACCTTGGTCAGTTAGCATAATAAAATAAAGTTCAGCGTTTTTAGCATCACAGGCCATTATTGAGCTGAGCCTGCAGGAGAACCGAGGCTAGACTTCAGTTTTCATTAAATCTAAAAAGATGTTTGGTACGTCCACTCTGGGCTACTGAAAAAACATGATGGCCCCTATAGAGAGGACCCACTCCTCATGTAAATATGCATTAATAAGCTCATTTAAAGCTAGTGGAAGAAAAATAATACATTTTGATAACAATAAGATAATTAAGATTGTCAGTATGTAATTGTTTTGTAATATTTTTAGAAGTGCCAAAAATGATCACAATTTCACACACTGCACCTTTAAGTAGTGTGAATGGAGGGTGCTCCAATGCTTAGAAAATCCCCTTCAAAATAAAAGTTGACTATTTTCTTAAAATATTGTTTTCCTAGTCATAGGTCTGTGACCCACTGAAAACAGGTGATTTTATGTTTATATTGCATTCACCACATCCAGGTAACACATGTTACTGTCCGTTACTGTGATTCTAATAATCCGATGCCGTCCTTTGCTGCGTGTTATGAGTTTGAAAGTATTTCTTTAGGATTCGATCGTGAACTTTTCACCCAACGCTTCAGACAAAGGTTCACGTCCCAGTGAAAAAGCAGCTGCCCTGAGCCATGAGCGCAGACTGTAGCAGAAATGTAATATACATTTCTGACATTACACCGACACTATGGAGCTAAAAGAGGCCATCACTTACCCTCAGCACCTCATATTTTCTCATGTCACCATCTCAACCGCCTCCCGTCTCAGATGAACCTTGAAAAACAGCAGCCAGAGTGTGAGCGCGCCTTGTGATCAGCCATTGTCTTCGGAGTGGTATCCTGCTGTAATGGGTTGGAGTTCACACGTGATAGACAGTTGTGTTGTGGTAATCTTTCATCCTTCCCTTTATCTAAAGACAGGTTGAGCGCCTGGCTGATGGAAACACTTTTTTCCCCCTCCATCACCACCTCACACCGCAGCTCCTCTGTCTCGGCTCATTGCTGGTGGGACATGATCCCAACTTCTGTGAGTCGTTCCTCTGTTCTCTTATTTCTTTTTGTTCTTTTCTCCACATCATCCGTCAGAGAGTCACAGATGGATTTCAGCTTTTATAATAGCGTGTTATTGTTTTGTTTTTCCTTGGCCCTAATGTTGCACACACAGTCAGAGGGTTCCTGATAGAACGCAGAAGAACGGTGCTAACATTTAAAGTCCGTGATGATTTATGATTGGTGTTTATTATTCCCATTGAAGTCTGCTTTTTCTTATCACCACTCTCGAGCACAAATTTGTTGTTTTCTCCCCAAGATAAAACCAACTTCTACTTTTCTTTATACATTGCCCTCATCAATGCCCTCATCAGTTATTTATTTAGCTCCTTTGTGGTGTCCTCACTGGAGGTAAATCGCAATAAGAGGCAGAACCACAACTACAAGGATCCGGAGCATAATTCATTTTCCGAGGGGCCGCTGGGGTTTATTTTTGTTTTTCCGTCCGCGATCTTATCAGCGTTACTGTTTTCTCTTTTGACCCTATTTGAATTCCGAGATAAGAATCCTTCCAGTAAAAAAGAGGAAAAAAGATAGACTCAATTAGTCTTTTATCGGGGTGTTTTCATTTGAAGAGGAAGCTTCTCTCCCGCACTTGGATGTAAATGCTGCTGAATCCCCCCCTCTCGCGACTTTGCCTGAATTGCTTGTGGTGGCTGTCGGTGCTTATTCAAGTCACAGGCGTGAGCTGACCCCAGTGTGAGTGTCCCTTTAATGCTTTATCAGATCACAGCAGCAAATGTGTTCTGGCTGAAAGAAACTGACACATTACAATGGGGAAACAAACTGTACCATTTGTTGCGCTGAGTGTAAGAAGCTCCAGCATGGCATCGTCTCTTGTATCCAGCTCTTTTAGGAGTTTGTGTTCAATATTTCCATGCCTGAGAATGCTCTGAGATGACCAGCTGATGCTCAGTGGGAAGGACCCACATGTACGGACATTTTTAAATCCTCTTAGAGCAGGGGCGTCAAAGTCATTTTCACACATCAGCATTATGGTTGCTCTCAAGGGGCCGGTTTTAATTGTGGGACTCAGTGTAATTACTACTTAATGTGTTGTAAAATAACTGTCTTCATACGTGATTATCTTTGGTTCAAGTTGTAAATGTTGTC
>JAFBJT010108550.1:0-11884 GCA_016785325.1 Chascanopsetta lugubris
CACAACGGTGCAGCCAGAGTGAACGGAACAGTGCACGTTTCCAACACCAGGTGGCAGCAGTGAGTCTATTTTACTTGTGGTTCCTGAATCACACCTAAAACAAGGTTCAGTGTGTAGGATTTAGTGAAATCTAGTGGCAGATATACATATTGCTGTCAGTTGATAAAAAATAAAGTTTTGTACTTGTCAACACTGATGAATCGCATCCTTCCATTTCCAGAAAGGTGTCGGTGATATAAAACTCATAAAAATGATCATGTCACATGACTAGAATGACTAGCTGCTGTTTTAGACGGCACGGATCACATTTTGTGATTATTTCAGGCGGAACGACCAATCTTAGCTTTTCTCTGAATTTCTATTCAGGATCACGTTTCTTTGCTTTCAACCATTACATTATCCGTCACATAAAAACAAGAGCTTATAAAACGCTACCACACACTCACACACACACACACACACACACACACACACTCACACTGGAACCACTGATGCATCTGCTGCTCACATGACTCTTCGAGACCTTAAGGGGCAGCTGGGGCTGTAACCACGATGGTTCAGCTTCACTAATACTTAACACTTATTGTAGCTTCTGAAAGGCAGGCTCGTGACAGGAAGCTTGGCATATTAGAGAGAGGAGTCAGAGTCACCTGTCAGCATGTAGATCAATTCATCAGGGCCAATCACAGCAGCTTCTACGATGAAGGACAGGAGTTGGACTGTTGACTCCTTTGTTTCCTCGGATGTCACGTGACGTTGCTGAGAAAACGTTCAGAGATGTGAGGGAACCATGTTTATTATGTTCTGCTTGAAGCCGGTTACAGTGCAACTGGTTGAATGGCGATTTTAAAGGTACAGTGTGTGGAATTTAGTGATATGTTGTGTTGATGTTGTAGCTGCATAGTCCTCAACTCTGAGCGTGAAAGAGGAGTTTATCAAGATGGCCGCCTTCATAGAGGGGGCATGTTCTTGTAAATAGAAAGAGCTGATTCTTGGGCAGTAAAAACAATGATCTGATTCAGGTGACAAGACACTCAGAAAAATGTCAGAGTAATGATTCTATATTGCCACACATTTTACAATGTCATCAACAGAATGGACCTTTAAAGGTGCAGTATGTACAGTTTCTGCCATATTTGTCGCATCTAAGAATATTATAAAACAATTACATACTGATATTTTCATCAATTTATAATCAGCTAAATGTTTTATTTTTTCCCCCATTATCTTTAAATGAGCCTGTTAATGTATATTTACATGAGTGTGTCCTCTCTCTAAACATCTTTTGAGTTTTAACGACAACTGAAGTCGACCATAGGTTCTCCTGCATGTTCAGAAGGGTGAGGCTGAGGTGATGGATACAACATGCAACTTCACCTCTAGAGGTCACCAAATCCCACACACTGCACCTTTAACACGCATGGCATCCACCCGTGTTATAATCCACAACACAGCAGGTGAGGTTCTCGTGAGAAAACCCTTCATTTACATGAACATACACATGCAGTGACCACGGGATAAGACACTTTCCTCCAGGAGCACCCTTTCATCCCCTCACTTGTCCCCTCAGCGTCTGTCCCGCTGATGTTCTGTCCACTCTGGACCTTTGCGGACCCATCACCTCCATCTGCCCTGACCTCCAGGCAGTGCCAGGCCAGGATCTTTAAACGTGCCGTCCGAGCCCTCGCGCACCCCATTCCGCCGGGGAACGAGCAGCTGGCCCCTCGCCCTGCTGTCTCGCAGTCGGTCTGCCGCAGCCAGCGAGGCCAGAAGGCCGGGCCCAGGTCCCTCCACTGGAAGGAGAGCTCGCACGTGGCCGAGCGCACCAGCCAGGAGCGCACCAGGCCGGTGACGTGCGGCGGGAGAGCGCTGAGGTCCAGACGTGCTGCCTCCCTCTCCAGCCCCAGGTGACGGTCTGCTGCGGCCTCTCTCAGCTCTGCGGGAAGACTCGGGTTGGTCTTCTCCTCGCCGCCGCCGAGCAGTTTCGCAAGAGGCAGCGCAATCCTCCCGTCGGACGCCCCCCGCGGCTTCTCCGTGGACATCCAGAACGGCTCGAAGGAGGAGCCGAGGAGACGCAAGAGGCGAGAGGGATGTGCGTTTCTGGGTTTGGGCATGTTGTGGTAATCCTCCATGTTGGTCAGCAGAGTGTACGGACGCATGGGCTGCGAGTGGGACAGGAGGCTGGCTCTCAGCTGCAGGAACAGTGAGTCCGTGTAATCCCGGTCACGAGGCACATCGGGGAGCTGGTTCTGCGCTGAGCTGTTGTTGGAAGCCAGAGCTCCTAATCCGCGCTGGAGGACAAAGAGCGGAATCCAGCAGATGCGGCTGAACGCTCCGCACATGGTCGTCCGTCTGGATGATGGAACAGAGGAATGTGCGATTCTTCCGCTTCTCTTTCTTTTGGCCGATGCGGGGACTCGGTGTGCCGAGCACCAGACATCCTTGAGCTCTCAGACACAAACACAGTGGGAAAAAACGAAGGCCTTATCGCACAGAGGCAGGAGTGTTGTGGAGTCCGACCACGGCTCCCACCTCTCCCTCAAGGCTCCGATGTCTCTGCGTTGGCTTGGTTTCATGCACGGGAGTCGATTCCCAGAAAACGTCACTTGCGTGAGGAACTTTGAGGGAGACGGTCGAAGAAGTGCAGTTTGACCTAGGTGTGCTGGAGCTGTGTCCGTCGCCGTGGACACGACATCGCCACAAACATCAAAGGCCACACAGAGATGAGTTAGAAAATAAGCCGGGTCGGAGGGGGAGATGAGAAAATGAGAAAGGACGAGGACGTTTGCAGGACAATGCCCCGTTTATTCTCCTCTGCTCAAATCAGCTGAGCGGAGAAGGCCAAGAAATATTAAATATATGTTCAACTTCATACTGTAAACTCTTCTTCCTGTTTACATCCACATGATAATTATACATCTCATAAATATATCCATATAAAGTTTCCAGATAGGTACAAACAGCGCAGAGATAACTCAGAGACATACGCATTTGAGCTGATTAGGCACTAAATCCATGTGTGTGTGTGTGTGTGTGTGTGTGTGTGTGTGTTGACCACCAATTAGCTTCTTGTCTTATCTTGCCGTGAGGAATGTCCAACTGTTCCTCTCCCGCGTCTGCGCTCAGAGTGAGAAGAGGTGGTCATGTGATGTGTCCTGTTGCCGGGTCGACTGTGTCGGTGGTCGGGACACGGCGGGCTGTGCGCCGCGACTCCCCTGGTTGCCGTGGTCCGATGCCTTCGCCCGATCCTCCAGAAATGTATCGAATTCTGAGACAGACGGACACAATCAGAGGCGTGTGTGTGTTTGTGTATGTAGTCTAATCTTAAGTTTACACACAAATGGCTGCAGCAAGGTTTACACACCTTCACTGGACACGCCCTCACACACCGAGGACTGCTCCTCCTGCCAAACACAAGGAAACACAGGTGTTAAAGGAACAGACTGGACCAGGGGAACTCATTTACAAATCTTAAAGGGCCACAAAGAATTTTTTCTTTCTTCAACTGCAATTTTCTTTTTAAATCTAAAAGAAGGTGCAAGTAGGTTTCCCCTAAGCAGCTCCCTGTGGCAATTATAGAACAAAATAATCACACTTCTCAGTGTGTAGGTCCATGTAATGCAGCCAACAGATGATGTGTGATCATGTGACCATAGTCTCACCATATCGCAGGATAACCATTTGTCAATGTCGTTCTGCACAGAGTTTTTCGTCGTTTGTATCTGAGAGGACAAGTAACACAGGGATGAATATAACAAGACTGTGTTTAGGCATTTTAGACATATTTTTTAAATGGCAGTTAATGTGTGTGTGTGTGTGTGTGTGTGTGTGTGTGTGTTCTTGCGGTTCACTTACTCCTCCTGTGACCTGCAGCCTGGTGTCCAAGGCTCCAGCGAGGCCCTCCACAGCTCCTGGGTCCTCATACTTGACACTGGACACAGGGATGTGCGGTTATAATGTGATGCAGTACAGGATCTATGGACGCATGCCTCACAGAAAAATATAAACGGCTCATGTTCCGCCAGCAGGTGTCATGGTGCTATGTGACCACTTGGCTGCGCTCACCTTTTCCTCTGCTCAGCCAGGGAGCTTCCTCTGGTCTGAGCAAACATGTCAAACTCCTCCTCCTCCTCTGAAAGGCAGAGCGTTCATGCATTCATTCACAAGCAGTAGCACATCATCAGATCTTGAAATGATAGTATTTTAGTTTTTAATAAACTAAATATACAATAAGCAGTCTATTTTCATATGTACAACCATGGGATCTTCTTACTTACCGTAACTTTGAATATTCTACATCCGTTGGCACCAGACTGCATTAACAGGGTTAATTCTCTAAAATTAGCATTTTAAATAATCATCTTTAAACCTCAAACACTCCACATTATACAGATGTAGGCTGCAAGAAGTAGTGCACACCAACGCATAAGGGTGCATGAAAAGCAGGCTCACTCTGATTGGCCGGTTGCCTCTGATTGGTGGCTGAGCTAACTGCTGGTTGGCTGGTTGTCGTGATGACAGCAGGGTGGTTGAGAGCAGGTGGCTCAGGGCTGATGCCGATGAGGTTTGGACTGCTGGTGGAGCTCTGCAGGTGGAGGGGCGGGGGGTGACACTGATGAGCTGGGATGTCCCACTGACCCAGACTGTGGGTAACCTCACACAGCTCAGATAACACAGAACTGACAGTTTGGTCAGAAATGCAGCGATGCCATCGTTATTTTTCAAAATAAAAGTCTTACCTGTTGAGGAGCTGTGATCTGGGCCTTGTTGAGTCTGTCAAACCTAAAAACAAAAAGATCACAAATATGAAATGTATTGATGTAAAACACATAAAGCTGCTCTTCGTATTTCGATGGAAGGCTCGGCAGCACCTCTCATAGCGGATGAAGGCGTTGTTGAGGTCATCGTTGACCACGAGCAGCTCTTCAGTAAACCCTTCGTCCAGCAACTGAGGGATGAGCTCCACCACACGGGTCTGCATCTTCTTACACACTGAATACAGCTGCTGCTCAGACAGAGGGGAGAGAGGTGCAGTGTGTAAGATTTGGTGACATCTAGTGGTGGAAGTAGCATGTTGTATCCATCACCTCACCCTCACTCTTCTGAACATGCAGGAGAACCTATGGTGGACTTCAGTTGTCATTAAAACGCTAAAGATGTTTACTATGTCCACTCTGGGCGACTGTAAAAACATGGCGGCCCCTGCAGAGAGGACCCACTCCTCATGTAAATGTACATTAATGGGCTCATTTAAGGGTGATGGGAAAAATATTGCATTTAGGTGATTATAATTCAAGAAAATGTCAGGTTGTAATTGTTTTGTGATATTTTTAGAACAAAAATGAAATATGATGAAATCTAACACAAAGCACCTTTAAAAGAAAGAACACTATGCTTTGAACTTTTTCCATTCATCAGATGTGATATTTTCAGGACTGAATCCCGTCTATAAACAATATCCGTTTACATCACATACACATGCATTTAAACACGCTAAGCAATAAACTATGAGTAACTGTCAACAAAGATGTGCTCATATGACAGAGGTCATGACCTTTGGAAAAACAAAATGAAGTTACACCAATGATAAAATCGCATTATACATGATTGCCTATCGTTCACAAATATATTTAAAGCTTTTAACCCTTTTCAAACCATAAAGAATGATTTTCAGTACGTGTCTTATTAGTTCAATGAAAAGCCACATCTGTGTACGTCTGTATTTAATTGTACGCAGACAAATCATGCCCTCTAATACTTTATAATATGATTTTATATCTATAATATAACAAGAGTAGCATCTGTTGTTTGTAGCACTGTAGAACTAGTGTTTTCCCCTTCTCTCACACCAGGGTATAACACATGCTACATGAACCACAGAGTGACACATGGTACAGACTTGTAGCAGCTCTGCATCGTCAGCTTTGCTCTGCCCAGGTACGAGCTCGTTCAGCATTTCAGACATGACTGTGAGATTCCCCTTCACCAGAGCCAGCTCGCTCCGCAGCTTCTGCTCCTGGGCAAAGAGAATACAAACACATACACATCTGACAAACAGTCCGGTTCGTTTGACAGTTATTAAGCCCTTGTGTAGGATTTGGTGACATCTATTGGCGGAAGCAAAGTGTGTATTCATCATGGGCTCCTGTTAAAAACATAGTGGTTAACAAAATGACAGCCTCTTCAACCTGTTGCTATTATATTAAAGGTGCAGTGTGTACGATTTGGTGACATCTAGAGGTGAAGTTTCATGTTTGTATCCATCACCTCACCCCTCTGAACATGTAGGAGAACCTATGGTCGACTTCAGCTGTCATTAAAACTCTAAATATGTTGAGTACGTCCACTTTTACTACTGTAAAAACATGGCAGCCACTATAGAGAGGACCCACTCCTCATGTACATATACATTAATGGGCCCATTAAAGGGTAATGGGAGCAAAAATAATACATTTAGGTGATTATGAATTCATGAAAATGTCAGTATGTAATTGTTTTGTAATATTTTAGAAGTGACAAAATTGACAAAAATCGTACACACTGCACCTTTAAGTAAATATAAAAGGATTCACTGTAAATAAAGTACGAATACAAACGTTATTATACTTTATATTCCACTTGTGACAATAAAACCTCAACTTTACCAAACTGCACCTTTTAATAGTCTACAAGCCAAAGATGCTGAGTTTACACCACACATCGTTTCCTATGACGACTATGACATCATTAACATTCCACCCTGTCAATCAACAGTCAGGTTATCTTCATAGTGTCACTGTGATGAGACGGTGGTACCTGTTCTGCTGAGAGTGCAGCTGGACTCTCACTGGACTCGGCTGGAGGTGAGGCGTCTGTAGTGGTTGCTCCTGGGGGCGTCTGTGGCTGTGACTGTTGTGTGGGCGGAGACACCGAGGGCGTCTCCGAGGTCCTGTTTTCTGGAATACTCTGCCAGGTGAGGACAGAGACATCAAACATGGACGGATGACCACGTGTCTGTCTGTCTCGATTTGTTTGGCGCACACACACTGCCTCACCCTGGTCGGAGTGTGAATGGGCGACAGGGCGTCCAAGTCCGTCATGGGGAACTCCAGGCCCCGCCTCCTCAGGTCGTCATACACGTACACCACCCCCGCCAGGGAGGGAGAGCTGCGAAACGCGTCCGCCCACGACTGTAGATGAGAATAGCATGTGACATACAGTGTGATGGGGGGGGGGGGGGGGGGGGGGGGGGGGGGGTCCTGCTCGTCTGTGATTACACACAACTGGGCCTGTGCAGGAATGTGTTGAGCTGCTGAAGTGAACTGAGAAAACACTGTGCTGCACACATGTGCAGACATAACAGAGTTGAACCTGAGTAAATAGAGGCTGTGGGATATCGGTCTACTACTGACGATTGGCATGAATCCGGTGACGACATTGTTCAATCGCTTAACTCAAAAAACCAAAAAAAACCCATGATTTTCAAAATAAAAGCACAGACTAGAACTGACACCACCGACAGAAAAGTGATGTGCAATCATTTTGTTTTTATCAAGTAATATTGACTCCCATCTCTTGGTGTTGATAATTAACCATTCTATCCGTCCATCCACCCATCCATCCATTTCTAGGCTTTGAGCCCGGGGCAGATCTCAGGACCGAGCCCAAGGTGACACCGGTCCCCAGTTGATTGTCCCAAGAGTGCCCCCCTCCTGTCACTTCAGCCTAATTATGGTATCTGTAGAGGTTAGGCTACCTAAGACCTATGCAAAATACCCCTCAGCCCTCTGTGGGAGCGTCCACGTACCTGTATGAGGCTGAGCACCCTGTCATGGAGAACACTGGGCGGGTTGTATTTGGGCAGAATGGAACGAACCAAAACCCCCTCCACAAACTCCTGTGAGGCCACCAGGACGTGGAAGCGGTGACCACAGTTCTTCACACAAGCCTCCAGAACCTGTGTGACCAAGATCAAAACACACCATTGCCACCCAGGACAAATTACAATTTGAAGCCTGATTATTAGAGAATAAAAAAAGGCTTTTAAATACAACGAGCTGTGGCTGATGACTCACAGTGAGCGCCAGCATGATCTCTCTGAAGTTCTTGTTTCCTATGATCCTCTTCTTTATGGCTTTCACTGCATCTCTGGGACTAACAGAGGAAGACGCAACTCATATCAGACAACTGGTTTGAATGTCTCTCATCTCTCACCGTCCATGGTCAAAGAACCTATTTAAACAATCATGATTTTTAAGTTTGTCCATTGTGAGCTACTGTACAACACAAACGACTCAATCTGAGCGTTTAGAAACCGAGCGGCAACCTGATGCCAGATGAGGCCCATAAGGAAGTGGAAAAACGTGCAGTTCAGCGGGTGGCCACTTGTGGCTGGCTCCAAGAGTGAGTCAATCCCTAGACTCCCATGTTAAAATGGTCAACTTTAGAGCTCAATGAAACATGTTTGAAGCCCTGGTGCTAACTATGGTTTTGGTCACAATCAGTCACATGTTTTTCCAGCGACGACTGCTTTTTCTAAACTCGATTATTTTCATTTTTAATTGCTGTTTCTAATTGTGCGTAATTAAGGGCGTGGCCTCTTCAGTGACACCTGGGCCGACCTATCACGCTGTATGGATGCTGCGACAGCCCCATGCGCCCACCCCATGCTCTACCCGCGCTCCGCCTCTTTGTCCCATTTTTGGACGAACCAGGAAGTAGGAGGAGTTAGGCATCAGCCTCAAGGAGCCTCATAAGCGCTCTGCAGAAACCTAGGGGTGACGTCACGGCGGCTACGTCCATCTTTATATCTTTATCTTCAGTCTACGGTAGAAATCTTTGCAGGAACAAACGACCATCACCCTCAAAGAAGTGACTGTAACACAGTGTAACAACACCAGTGGAGGACACTGGTTACTTCATGGGATTGTGCTGCCTGCTTTGGAGTTCCCCCTCTGAGCAGTAATCATGACACTGACTTGTATTGAGAGGTCAACAACAGGACAATCGCCACGCTCTCCACTGGCTGGTCTGCTCCACTGGAGAGAGAGAGAGAGAGAGAGAGAGAGAGAGAGAGAGGGCAGAAATAACAGGGCGGAGGAGAAGCCAACGTCCCTACCCCTCGTCCGTCTCGTTGATGATGTCACAGATCTCGATGTTGAGTCCCCAGTCCTCTGACTGCAGAACGCCGTTGGTCGCTCTTTCTGTCAAAAGAGGGACAATCAACTGAAGTCGCAGTGCAGACGTGGGGAGGAGACATGTCACAGTTACTTAAAAGAAGAGGCATCAAGATAACTGCGTCATAACGGGGGGGGGGGGGTCGTTTTTGGTCGCGTCATTTCAGAAATCATCCGAGGACAAATGAGGAATAAGAACGTAAAGCAACAATGGCAGTGGTGTGAGCTGGTGTCCACCCACCGTGAGCTCAACCCTGAGGGTCATTCTATCGATCCGTCTGGCAAACATGGGCTTTGTTTACATGTGATCTACACGTGGTTCATACACAGCGCAACAGCAGCATTTACTCTGAGTCATTTGTTTAATTTCAGACGCCATCGGGCTCAATGTACCAAAAAAACCCAATGTTTTCCGAGTGGAATTTAACGTAGCATATTTTCTCCTCTTCAATATGATTGTTTTTCTTGTTCTGTAAAAATATCATTGTGGGCCACAAATCAAAACAGTGTGCTCATTGTATCATTGTAGTTTTTTATCGCTACATAAATAATTATTCTAAATCAGTAAAGTACTACAACAAATTGTTAGAATTGAAGGAAATGAAAAACTAGATCTCATCTAGATCTATACACCGATTACGACACTGAATGGGCTCATACCTGGTGCCAAGATCAGTGATTAATCCATTTAAGTAGTTCATTTGCAAGTAAGAATAAAAAAGACAAAAATAAACAAGACACAAAGCAACAAACACGTCACCTTCTTGACAGGAGTATAGGAACAACAAAAACAATAGTAATGATAATAATCATCAGGATTCATCAAATCCTGAACCTTAGATTGCCCATAATGCAACACAATTGCACTTTCCCTGCATCCTCTACACCAGGGGTATCAAACATATGACCCGCGGGCCAGACCTGGCCCGGCAGAGGATCCAATCCGACCGGCTGGATGATTCTGTAAAGTATGTTTGGTTTACATTGGTTATACTGAAAAGAGACATTTTCATCTGTCAATCAGTTTTTATTTTGATGGTATTTTCATCAAATTCACAATGGCACTTTCTCCACGAACACAAAGGGAACCGTTTGGAGTCGTTGTTGTTTACAGCTCATTGTGCTGTGGTTTCACTATTCCGGTCCACACAAGATGTGTGTTGACACACCTTGTCTACGCACAGTCTCTTTTTGCTTTCCTGCTGAAACCTTATTGATGGGATCATTCAAACCACCGCAGGAGGCAAAGATAAAAAAAAATCATATGATGAAAACTCTTAATGAGAACTTCAGCATGTGCTTTGAAAGAAATCGCGGTGCTGACTGAGAGAACTGCTTTTCACCTCTGACACAATCAGTTTAGCAATCACAGGCAGCTTTCTTTGCACTCCACCCCTCACAGGCTGCTCATAATCTCCTTCATTCCTTTCCACCACCACCCTCCTCCATCTCTTCAGTAAACCTCCACCACAGACTTTCTCAATCCCTCCCCGCCCCTCCCCTCCCCTCCCCTCCCCTCCCCGCCTCGCCTCTGCCTCCGTTTCATGTGACTGTCAGCTGCTTCTGTTCGCCCCGGCCTCAGAACTGTAGCCGAGGCCTCGCTGACGTTCATGTGCGAGAAAGTGAGAGAGCTCGAGAAAAGAGGAAGGAGCGGAAGAGGGAGATGAGCGGACATGAGATCAGATGGGTGTGTAACACTCGCTCACTACTCATCACTGTCCTCAGTACACATCATCAGTCCTGGCACCAGCGGCTGCTGCAGGGCCTCCCACACTCGCCGCACACTTTTTATTATTACCGGTGGTCTCACAAAAAGACAAATAATCTTTTTTGTAACAAACTGCCACATGCATTGTGTCAATGCACTTTTCAAAATAAGACGAAGATTTGTGTATTTATCTTATTTTGAAAGGGATCATAGAGAAACCCACATAAGCAGCACTGGTTTCCAAGGGTTGACCAATAATTATTTTTTGTAATTATATGGGTAATTACATCTGATTTATTGCATTGACAATCGTAATGTATTAATTCATCCAGACTGTCACATTAAAAAAAATAAAAGTTAATGTTTAAAGGAAATGAGGAGAGAAGGTATAGATGGGGAGAGAAGGGGAAAGAAGCACCCTCTGCTCGGAAACCTTGTGTGACCTCTCATTTCCTGATGACAGAGGAGTGGCATTACAGTTTGTGTGATTTAGTGATGCCTCACCCTCCTCATGCAGACGTGTAGAGGAGCCTATAACAGCCTGTAGTTATCATTAGATCTCAAACAGTGATTATGTTGTCTGCTGTCAGTGATATAATAATGCATTAATCAAAATGATTGTGTTATTAAGTGTATTATTACCTGAAAAGGTGACCTGTTGTTTTAATTACCCTAAAATGAGTTCCTTTATATTTACTTCAAGAGCAGGTCTGCTCAGGAGGCCTACGTGTTGTTGTCCAGTTAGTTTACAGTAGCCCATAATGAAACCATTTTACTGCTTTTATGTTATAGAAATGAGTGAAGGCTACGATGGGTTGCCCTGTATTGTTCAACTTCACCACAAGATGTCATCCAATCTCCCACACTGCCCCTTTAACGTGACTGGAATAAGACTTCAGCTTCTCAAAAACACATCCGAGACTAGGGAAGTGAGAGGAAGCAGCAAGCAGCTCTCCGATTGGACAGGAGAGCTGTCTGTTTGCCAAAGCGACCAATCACATGAACGTATAAAACTAAGCCC
>JAFBJT010108550.1:15865-27604 GCA_016785325.1 Chascanopsetta lugubris
GGGGGGGGGGGTTGTCAACAGGTGCTGGACTTGTCCTCTCCATCGTGTCCCGAGAGAAGACCCGAGTTCTTCCGCCCGGAGATGTTATTGCAGAACAGACGAGAGGAAAGTTACTATCTATTCACTTCTTGTGTTGCACCTGTGCTCCGAGTGATGCCTCCGTGTGATCATCAGCCTTTGTGGCTCAATGTGCTGGATGAACGTTGACTCACTGAAGTGTTTGCGTGCAGTGTGTTGGACATGTGGAAACGATGGGTCAACAGTGACGCAATCGGTGTGTTGCGTGTGTGTTGTGCAGGTGTCCTGAGGTCCATGAGCATTCTCTGTCGAAGCCAACCATCTGCAGCTGTGTCTCGGAGTTGGTCTCCGCTGCTGAAGCCGTCTCCTCCGCTGCGAGTGTGCCAGATGTTTTGTTGAAAGATGAGGCAGAATGGCCTTTAATCCAAGCCTTGTTGGTGGCAGTTTGTTGGAGCTCTCCTCTGATGGTGACTATTACGAAAAGCAATCAACAGCTGGGTTGTTAATTCTATACGTTTTGCTCGGGAAAGTCCATTATCCATTGCGATCTAAAACATGTCTCATATACGAATGCATTCTGTCTGTGATATCAGATCACCTCTGTATTTGATGTCGTGAAATATACAAGTGTGTACTTATATATAGGTTTTGCCCTTTAGTCCAGCCACATACCTTCATACATGGAATTTATAGCACACTCTCATCATTGACAGCCAGAGTGAAACAGCCCAGACCCACTCTGCCTCCCCCTGCTGTTTGTGCCAGTCCGTGGTTTCATGTCACAACGTTCTCTCTCTGTGGTGAAACTGTTTCATCACCTCCATCAATGGAAAGTCAGTGGAAGAACAGTTGCAGAAAAACATGACGACAAATGTCTCTCATATGTGGATTGCCCTCCACTGTCACTTCATACACGCAGTTTGTGGTCAGGCTGCATGCGGATGTGTTTTGAAATGGGTCGTTTTCCATCCTGAGTTTCATCCGATTTCAACTGAGAGTGAAACTCCTCTTAAAGAACATTTCTGCCAGAGGTTCATTGAAGATGTTTTCATTACAATGGTCACAGTACAACGGTCGTCAGGCTTTAAATAGCTTGTGGTTGATTTTAGAAGGGGAGTGGACTGGACCTGATTAAAAGTGACACTTGACACTTTATTTTGAATCTTTAAATGAAGCGGCGACATCCTGCAAACATTGCCAAAGTTGACCCCAGTCCCTGTGGGCTTCAGGTCACAATATTGCAAACCCTTGCAGCATTTCCAAAAGGAACATCATTTTTTTGAAATAATGTTCGAAAGCATAAATGCGTCACCTATTCTCCGTGCATTTCCTGTTCGAGGTATAACGTAGACCCGTGCCCGAGTCTCGTTCTGTCATGGCGGCCGACACGAGGGAAACATTTGTATCTGTTGAGAGAGTAAACAAGAAGAAAGCGAACAAAAATGGAAACCGGCCGTGTCCCCCGAGCAAACGACATCACACCAATTCCAACGGATATTTCCGTCTGCGCCCTCTCTCGTTAGCGCTTTACTCCAAAAACTCCTGAAGTCATGGACACAGCGGCGGCCATAGAAACGCCGAGCTTGATGAATACCCCCGGGGCCCTCCAGAGGTTACACTGGTGCATGTTTTGTTTTTTCGCTCAGCAGCAGAATTGATTAACACCTGGAAAGGAAAGACAGTTACCATGGCCGTCTCACCTGTGGAATTAATTATCCTCTCAGAGGTAGAGGATGTAGCTTCTCCGCATTTCCTCATAAACAAGCTGTGCCTCCGCGTCTCTGCTCACACCGGTCCACGTCTCTAACCAGGTAAGAGCACCTTCCTCCCGCCCGTTTCTGTGATTGCTGTTTGCACTCTTCATGTCATTTCATCCCGTCGATCTTCTCTCCAGGAAGAACCCTGCCCCGCAGAAATGCCGAGCCAGCTCGAAGGCGCGATGGACGCACTGATATCGGTTTTCTACAACTACTCAGGAAATGATGGAGACAAGTACAAGCTGAACAAGGGCGAGCTGAAGCAGCTACTGAACAGTGAGCTCACCGACTTCCTCACGGTAAACATTTGAACATTACCATGTTTGCTGACGATGCAGCCAAACACATGGGGTGGGGCTCCTCTTAAAAGCCCCTCTAATTACTGGAGCTCTGTTTGTGCGCCAGGGTGTGACCTGTACATCTGCCTGACACTTTTCATTATAGGTTCCTCTCCTCATGCGTCAGCTGTTAAACCCTAGTTTTCAAATGACTTTTTAGAAATAACAATTTGACCTTGTTGGAGGGAGGAAAAAACCCCCCCAGTGTTCTTATCGATTGCAATCCGGCTGTGAGAGCGTGGCTGCGAGTGGCTTTCACGCCACAGCGCTGTGGGAAAATAACGATGGGCGTAGATAAGGGCGTTCGCAATAAGCTCCGGCCCCTGAATGTGTGTGATAGCGCCGTGTGCACGCCCGCGATTTCACATGATTGAGATGGGAGCGTCAAACCAAACGACCCGCACCTCAAACCTGCGATGCCTTCAGATAAATGTTTTCTCTCTCTCTCTCTCTCTCTCTCTCTCGCTCCCCCCCCCCCTCTTGTCCTCCCTCATGCGGATGGGAAGCCCCAGGTGCTCACACATCATCACCACCATCATCACCATCATCATCATGGGCCCATATCGCCTCCAAATTTAGTCACTCCCATGATGTCACCACATCCCCACGGGCTAAAGTCACCTCTGACAATAGACGCAGCCCCAGTGAGACAATCATTCACTCTTGGTTTCCTCCGGCTGGAGCCACTGGAAACCAAGAATTAATAGATTACTGTATATTAATGTTATTTTAAGAATGAGATGGGGAAATGTATTCATTTATTATTACTATTGTTATTATTATTATTATTATTATGCATTTGTTGTTCCATTCATTCAAGTAAAAAAAAAAAAGCTCTCTGACCCAACTTGACAAATTCCCTTAGAAAAAACGTTCATATTGATTGCATTGATTTGGATGATTATTTCATGACCACAAGGTGAAAACTTAATAATGGCAATTTGTCATCTCAGTTATGTTTAAATTTTAAGTTGAGTTTTTTCTCTCTTTATTTTATTTGTTTATTTTAGATTTTATTTGGCTTTTTGTCAAATAGACTGCTGCTAGTTTTATATTCTGGAGGAAACGACCACAACAGTAATCAGCTGCAGCTCATCAGTCCATTAACAGTAACATCACTCTGCCCACGGACCTGGATGGAGGCTTTTACATTGAGTTACTGCTCAGACATGACAGGAAGACACGTTCCAAAGAACTACTTCATGGTTTGTTTGTTTGTTGGGCTAATATTTATTCCTGTTTTTTGTTTTTGTTTTTATTTCATCTTTTTCCAGTCTCAGAAGGATCCGATGCTGGTGGAGAAGATAATGAACGACCTGGACTCCAACAAAGACAACGAGGTGGATTTCAATGAGTTTGTGGTGCTGGTGGCTGCGCTGACCGTCGCCTGCAACGACTTCTTCCAGGAGCAGAAAAAGAAAAACAAGTAAAAGTCTGCGGCGGAAAGACCAAGTGTAAAAGCTCTGTAAATCTCCCGTGTTCCCTGCCATCACAATAAAAATGTAGTACATGTCCCATCAGTGGAGTAAGTGTTTGATGTTTCCCACAGAACGTCATCATTCATGTACATTTGAGACATATAAGACATATAAGACAAAAATACTACGAGTGTTAAAGTACAAGACTGAGTTTTAAAATCGAATTCCTATTGGCAAATCAGTCATCTGGATCTTATATTTTTAATCAGCCTCAAAGGAATTCACATTCACAAGGACAAACTAAAACGCCTTTTGAGTTTTGGTAAAAATCCAAGGTTAATCCTGCCTCATGCAAACGGGAAAATGAAGTGGGAAAAAACGCAAAATAACGATCAATGAATGGGAGATCTAATGTGTTGCCCTTGACAGTGGTAAAGTGGAGATGTTATCGGCTGGAACTGTACAGGACTTTACTTTGTGCCTGGCACAGTGTTGCACAACTCTCCCTCACCGGACGCCACTGAAGGCGATGAGAATCGGAGTCTGTGACGAGCATCGGCCACCTGCGTCCGCAGCCTCTGGCCCGCACACGCTCTCTCACCTTGGGAAGGACGGGAGTAGTGCACACTGAAGTGGAATTTTCAGAGGGTTTTCCTGCGTGTACTACCCCCCGCCCCCCCATCCCCCACCCCTCCTCCCTACCCCCTGGCCACCACCCACCCCTCCACCAATCGCAAAACACTACACATCAAAAATACCGTTAATTAGCGGTGACATTTTGAGGCGGGACGTGAGGGACTATCACCGAAACCCAGTTTCGTTGCGTTGCTTTCCATAGATGGAGCTCTCTCTCTCTCACACACACACACACACACAAGCCTCCACTGTGACGATGGATGATTGGCTGCAATCGAGCGGCATAATCACCTGATCGTCTCCCGTGGGAACAGGCCATGCAGCAAATTATGTTTATTCAGTGTGATTTTTGAAAGGTTGCAATCAATCCACACTGAGATCTTTGTACTTGTGTCCGACTGACTCTTGGACGTGCTCATGCAATTGTCTCCTCATTCCCTGTGTCTGAACCATCACTTTCTCTGACTTGTTCTTAGACAAGTCATGTTACCGGAGGAGGAATTCAGAGGCTGTTTTGTGTTAAATTCACAGTAGAAAGTGTTGTTTTGAAATGACGAGAGGATGAAGGGATGAGACTGAAATAACAATTAGAGAAAGAAAAAGTCAGGGAAAGTAACTGAGGAGGAGGAGGAGGAGGAGGAGGTCCATGACCCACCTGAGTCTGGAGATTGTCCCGTTTGGACAGAGACACTGGAGCTCGGACATGATTTAGTAAAATGTTAAGGACAGATGGTTTTCACTCAGTGTCGCTGCTGCCTGTGACACGTATCTATAAAGTTTGCCCTCCAGCGCTTATCTACCACACGCTGTCTTTTCCCCTCACGCCGTCATTCAGTGCGTCACTGTTGAGTCACAACCTCTCGTTAGGACCTGAGCCTTTTCTTAGCTTCCAGAAAGACTCAGCTGATGTGGCGCATTCTGCATCATTCCATCAGCATGGTAATGAAGACGGGAAACACAATATCAACCCAGACCAGATAAGAACAGACATCATCATTCACTATCTATTCCTCTCTGTTGTCAAATATGAAATCTGAATCAAATATCAATGTTTTCAAGACATTTGCATTTAATTTACTTATCTCCTTTTGAGATTTCGTACACCAAGAGGAGCTGAAACATAAACAGACCATAACTCAGTAACTTCTCAAATATTCATAGATGCAGGTAAAGTGGAGGATCGTTTGGGGATCAAGATAAGATAATCCTTTCTTTGTGCCACAGCGAGGAAATGTGTGGTCGTGAAGCATAAAGTCATTATTTGTTCACTCAGACAATTACACGCTACAAATAGAAACGGTTTGTGTCATTTCAAAATAAAAGCGTTGCGATAGCATGACATAGAGCCCTGCAACAGTAATACAAATGTTCTGATTGTGCTTTAGGGAATGTAGTTTTCATGACACCTACAATCTCTGTGACATTGTTGGAGTGAAATAAGAATAATCCGATTATCTCATGACCTGTGAGCAGAGGTCTGACTCGCTGAAGGTCATTCAAGGACATGAGGACACGCTGCTGAGATGGAAACATACACATCCCATAATGCCTGAATCCCACTGACTATATCTGACTTTGCATTCACTGCAAATGCACGTTATTCTTTGTTTGAACTTAATTTGACAATAGTCTCTTTTATTTCTGCTGCGACCATATTTACAAGCACCTAAGAATCTTTTCGGGTGAAATGGAAATAAACCAAAACATTAATAATAACGGACTATCCCCAGTAAAATATTAACCATGACTTTGCCCTTGCGTGAAACATACGGAAAACGCAATAATGTGTTTTCCATCAATGTGTGTGTGCACTCCAAACATCCACTGTCTGTAAGTGGGCTTTGAGCCCCCGCAGAGAGACAGAGTGATAATTGATCACGCCCCCCCCCCCCCCCCCCCCCCCCCCCCCCCCCCCCCCCCCCCCCCACCCCCCCCCCCCCGCAGAAAGGCCATACTCAAATGTCACCCTTGATTTTCTCACTCTGTGGAGTGATAGTGGCGTTCAGTGGAGCTGTAATCATTCCAATCAAGCTGTCAATCACACAACACACATCTACGACTGTTTCAGAGGATGGAGCGGGACCGGGCTTCTTCTTCTTCTGACCGTACATTCATGCCAGTAGGCGGAGTGATACAGTGACAATTACAAACCCACTGCAGCAATGATACGAAGTGAAATGCCCCTTTAGAACCTGTGTCGTGTCCAAATCCAACTCCTCTCACTGAAATGAGACAACTACCACCTAAAGTGCTTATTGCTATAGCACTTACACACACACACACACAAAGACGCTCACCTCCCTTTTCCTGCTTTAATGAGCGCTGTCGTCACCGCGCCCCTGTTCATCATCAGCTGCGGCTGCAGGTGCCTGTCCGTGATAATACACCTGCAGGCCTTTCATCACCAGTCGCCCCATTGGCTGGTGCCATTCAGGCCGTTATTCTCAGCGCTATCGCCCGGCGCCCCCTCCACAGTGACAGCAGCGATGGCTGTTTTACACCAGAGGGAGTCGTCATCCCACACCTGAGGGGGTGATGAAGAATCGGTGCTTCCACCGCCCCCTCCATTATGGAGCGTCAGTGTGAGCTCTGAATGCCTCTGCTTCAGAGTTCAACATGTGTCTTTTAAAGTAACGGTAACAGCGGATGTCAGATTCCAGCGTTTTCAAATCGGTTGCCTTAAAAATGAATAAGAAAAAGTCCTAGAAATGCTCTAGAGGTGATCATTACAAATATAGTTCAAACCACTTGAGGGATTATTGCGCTGACAGGCAGTCCATCGCCTGAGGGATCGATTCTAAACAGCGTGATATACTATCAACACTTTGTGTGATTTGAACGTCACCTCCAGTAAACAGTGGTGACGGTCACGCACGCTGGCACGCAGCGCCTCAGCACTACCTGAACTAAAGCAGGTTCATATTTTAGATCCAGTGCATTGGAGATTCTTTTGCAATTAGCAGAAGTGATTCCAGCCCATTTCT
Source organism: Chascanopsetta lugubris (assembly GCA_016785325.1). Taxonomy (NCBI): domain Eukaryota; kingdom Metazoa; phylum Chordata; class Actinopteri; order Pleuronectiformes; family Bothidae; genus Chascanopsetta; species Chascanopsetta lugubris. Next base: position 23,017 of record JAFBJT010108550.1, read on the forward strand.
GCACGAACCCTCAGCAGTGCGGTGTGTGAAGGTGGAGCAGTAAATACCTCCTGTATGTGCCCCTCCACTGGAACTAATGAATTGAGGGTAATTTAATGGAGCTGTGCGCAGAGCGGACAGGAATAGAAGCAGGGATTTCATGAGCGGGGAGGGCAGTGAGTTTCCTCTATGTAAATGTGCCTTTATGGAAAAAATAAATGTATATAAAAAGCCTTTGTTTTATCTGACAAGCAGACCATAAAGGTAAATACAAACAAATTAGATTTAATGCAAGTGTTACAGGAACATGTGTACAATATATGTACTATTGCCCTATCTATACTACTCTACTAGGAGCAATACTCCTTTATCCCATTCACTCAGATCCCCCATGTGTATGTATGTAGATATATATATATATATATATATATATATATACATGTATATATATATATATATATGTGCACTTATACAATGTGTTATATTTTTACCAGCCTAATAAGATCTTCATTCAGTGGCCAATTTATTAGGTACACATTCTATATGTAATACAACTGTTCTGTCTTAAACCTAATTTATGCTAGAACTGTTTTAAAAGTGACAGTGAGATTCATTAATTAAGTTTATTAAGAGGTGTATCTAGTCCTGTATGTATCGTATAATGGTATGTGTTTGATATTACTAAATGTCCCGGCCTCTACAGCAACAACTCAAATCAAATCGTATCTGTTTCCATGTGTTTATGGGCGCAGAGCTTCATTAGCTCATTAAAACGGGCGTCACGGTTTTAAAAAGTGGAAAACCACATTTGAGTGCTTGGTCATGCTGTATAGTTTTATTAAAAAAGGCTTTATACAAATGTAACTGCATCATGACAATACGTACTCGCCTTGAACGCAATGAACCCTTCGTGTATCATTCAGCAAAAACCACAAAGAAGAACCAACATTCATTTTAGCACCATTCTTTTTCAAGAATGCTGACTCAAACCGAACGTAACGACACTCCCAACTCAACAAAGACAGATACCGAACACAAGATAAATAACAGCAGTTCCAACAAAACACAAATCTTTCAGATGTATTCAATAAATAAAAAGGATGAAATAATAAGTAAAAAAAAAAAACTCCAGTGAAATACTTATTTTGAGTCATGTAATTGTGTATATTCCATTAATGTTTATGTCCGTGTCTGCGTTAATGAGAGGGGGCTGAACAGCTGGAGCTACTGCATTCAATGAAATCAGTTAAAAAAAGTGTACATTTGTCACTTTACAGTCCTGCTGGAGTTAGTTGAAGCAGAAATCCTCCACGTTGTTGAGCTTGATGGTCTGAAGCTCCTGACTGTCCAGTAGCCGGTAGCTGAAAGACACACGGTTGACGAACTTGCCGCTGGAAACCATCCTCACCACCGTGTTGTCGCAGCCGACCTTCATGTGAGCTGTGTGTGTGTGTGTGTGTGTGGGGGGGGGGGGGGGAAGGGGGGGGGGGGGGTGAAGGAGTTTTCTGTTAATTGCGGTGTGATGAGGAAGTGACAGGATGAGAGATTGTGTGTAGGACTCACTGGAGCCAGAGAAGGAGATGCAGAAGTCTGTGATCGGCAGCAGCTTTGATGTGTCGATGCCACTTCCTCCCAGTAGCTGCACAGAATCTCCAGCCTCTGCGCATCCAGGCTCCGACCTCTGCCGAGACCAACACAAGGCTGTTCAACACATGGTCAACAACAACAACAACAATAATGATACTAATAATAGGGCGAAATGACTTGTGAACTGTCCGCATCCCTCTGCTCCTCTGATACAGGTTCACTTCAATGAGACTTCTGCCTTCTGTTAAAGGTCCAAATGAATCTTAATTTATGTATGCACAAAATGAAATATGAAATGATCATAGAAATGTTTCTTACAGCCTTAAAGGGTCAGTTCACCCAAAACACGAGAGTAGTTTTTCTAAGATTGCTCTTTACTGTGACTGAATCATTGTGAAGTGCTTTTGTTTACCTTGGGTAAATTGATGTTGTGTCCCAGGCTGAACTCAGAGATGTCGATCTCCACTGGGTATATGATGGAGAAGCTGCAGTTCCTGTGCTGCTGGGGTATCACCATTGTGTAACTGCCCTCTGGTGACTGGGAGATGACATTGCACGCTGCAGAGAAAGGGAAATGATAGTAGGGGGTTATTAGTCAGGGATTCTACAGGAGGCGGTCACAATGATGGGCACAAGCAGATCATTAGTTTAAAAAGAGATAGATAAGCAAAGGATCAGGACGTTTGCATTTCTGTTTTATTGTTTGATGGTTTTTTCATTTTTTTAATCACATTTTTCCAGACTCTAAGTCTGGTATTGTAATTAAAAATGCACTAGTATTTTTTTTTTTACTTTTGATTTCAGTGGAAACAGAATGATTGCAGATCAGTCATGGAAAACTGCTGGAGGCCTCAGTGCCTCAAGAGCCACAGGCTCATGATGATGTCACCACTGATTAACGCCTGCACCAGAGGACTGAGATGTTCCATAATTGTTGTTTTCCTCATTTTTTGCATTTCAGCTTCCTCGCTGTCCACTCACGGAAAGGGTTGAGGTGCTTCCTGACGGTCAGGGTGAAGCTGCTGCCGGCGTTGTGGATGCGGAAGAAGACCATGGCCACGTTCTGGGAGGATCGCACGCTTCTCCTCAGCGACCCGGAGTCGCAGTAATCCACGTAGCGCTCGTACAGAGGCAGCGGGTGATCCAGGGAGCTGGGGAACTTCTCTCCTTTCATCACCCAGCCGTCAAACACCTTCATGGGACACAACGAGAGGGAGGGAGACTCTCAGATAAAGACACAGGTGATTCCTGCAAGGCCAGGTCACCTTAGGTCAGAAGTCATTTTTCTTTCTTTGTCTAAACGAGCAGCTTTAAAAAACAAAACAAAAAAACAAGTCACACACTTTACCAGAAAGACAAAAACACTCATTTCATAAGCAGCGTGACGTACATGCAGAGTTATATAACAGACCTAAGGAGTTCCAGAACCCATAAGGTGAGGCTTATACAAACAGTAGTTTTGGTGTGTGAGGCTCAGTGGGTCTCAGCTGCTTTACCGTGATGAAGTCTCCTCCCCTGCAGTCGATGTCCACGCTGTCGAGATCCACGCTGATCACCTCGGTGGGCTCTGCCATGAAGAAGCCACCGCAGCTGAGCTGAGGGTGTTCTGCTGTGAAGGTGAACTGACCCTCCATGGCGATCATGTCCAGACAACCTGACACACACACACGCACACACACAGACACACACATTCTCATGTTAGCGTGAGGTTGAATCAAAATCAGCCACAAGATCACAGGAGTCGAGCACAAGCAGAATAACTGAATAAATAAAATCAGTCAACCTGACCATGTTCTGTCTCATTAGTTCTCAGGCTGACATTTGAGAATCAGAATACTTCAATGAGACCCAATGAAAAATGACAAATCTTATAGTCCATGCATGAAAAAGAACGTTTGGATATAAATGAACGAGGGAAGAAACAGAGGGTTGATGAAAAAATGGAAGAAACACATTGTAAACTCATGTGCAGTTGTACTTTTTTTAATTTTTAAAAAAATCTTTAGCTTTATATGATCTACATTTGGCCCCTATTCTATCCCATACCCAGTCCATGTTTCCCTTTGTAGGTGTATTATTGTTTATTATCATAGTATGGTATACTAGCGTATAATAATAATAATAATAATAATAATAATAATGATGATGATGATGATGATGATGATGATGATGATGATGATGATAATAATGATAATAATAATGATGATAATAATCTCTTATTTTCCATTTTATTCTATGTATATATTGTATTTATTTTATGTATTTATTTCAAATCAATATTTCTTTTTCATTTCCACAGACACTAATTGAAGCAAATTGAAGAATCAGTGTTTTTCTCTCTGTTACAAGCAGCTCCCGTAATTACACTCGTCCACTAAACACAAGTTGCAGCTCCACTCACGTAAAGGTCTTCGATACATCAACTCCTCGGGTGTTTCTCTCTTGAGTTCCGTGTTGAAAAATGAGTATAAATCATCTTTGGAGATTTCGTTGTTCTGCAGGAGACAGAGTAAACAAACAAAATCAAATAGATCAAGTAAACACAGGTAGTTCAGTGAGACGTGTTGTGAGGGTGTGGGCGTCTCTGGCCGACGCTTACCTCGATGTACCTGCAGTCTCCCAGGAGCACCGACACGCTCAGCACCAGGAAGAAGAGCTGCTGCCGGAAAGTGTGCTCCATGTCGCGCAGCTCTGTTTGGAGGAGGCGCACCTGCTGCGGAGGACGAGTCTGAGCGGCTCCGAGACGCTGCGCCGCTTTTATAGGGACAACTTGAGTGAGGAGCCGCTGACATGGTGGCTGCTGTCACCCAGCGTGGACCCCCACCCCTCCACCCACTCAGCCCTCCACCCCTCCACCCACTTACCCACCCGTCCATCCATTCATCCATCCATTCCTGCATCCTTCTCCTCCCCTCCCTCTCTCATCCAGCCAGTTGTGACGAAGGCAAGGATGGACTACACACACACACACACACACACACACACACACACACACACACACACACACACACACACACACACA
>JAFBJT010108551.1:0-13896 GCA_016785325.1 Chascanopsetta lugubris
CAGTGAGTCACACTGTTGCTGTGGGTGGCATCACCAAGACACACACACACACACACACACACACACACGCACACACACACACACACACACACACACACAAGGCTGAGATTTTCATCTTCATTTGAAAGCAATGGGCTGGCAGCTGGGAGCCGCAGGTGGGATAAGGAATCACAACGAGACAGAGTGTGTTTGTTTTGGTCTTTTCGTCGGGTTGGTGGAGAAGTACGACATCCTTTCAAATCAAGCCGTGTCTGGTTCATGTGTCTGGGGGTTAAAGATCTGCTTCCTGTTTTATTAGAATTATTCCAGCAACTCACAAGGGGAAGGCGGAGATCAGACGGCTGTCTGGGAAGTATTTATTTTTAATTTTGCTGTCTTGCACTGGCGGTTCGTCTCGTTCGGCTGTCGCATCCTGAGTCCCTGAACATTTTTTTCAAATGTTAGAAATCGGCTGGCTGACACCGGGATGCCTTTTATTTGGAAACATCCTTCCATCATTTGTTCATGTATGAGATCATGTAATTCTATGCGAGGGTTAGGTGAATACAAGCATATGTACGGACCGAGGAGCAACCTCTGGGGCAGACAGACAGAGCTCGATAGGAAGTGAAGAAAACTTGCCGTTCAAGGGCTGGCCACTGGGGGCAGAAGGGAACAAATCCCCATAGACTCCCATGTTAAAATGATCAACTTCGGAGGTGACTGAAACATGTTTGGCTCTCAATCAGTCACGTGTGTTGTCTCAAAAGCACTTTGCACCAACCGACGGGTGACGCCACGGACGTTACATCCATCTGGACATACAGTCTATGGTACGGACACATGTTCGTAGCATGTGCTGCATAACACGCGAAGGACAGAGGAGGAGCCCTGGCGCAGTAAACAGAGACTGTGATACTATGCAGTCCCTGTTCTAGTAGGAGGTTCATCGTCATGCACGAGATGAGGCATTATCAATCCGTGTCATCCATGTTAATGGATGTCTTCATCAATTAAAGGTGCAGTGTGTAAGATTTGGTGACATCTAGAGGTGAAGTTGCATGTTGTATCCATTAGCTCACCATTCTGAGTATGCAGGAGAACCTATGGTAACGCGTGGTCGTCATCAAGGCTCAAACCATGTTAAGGACATCCACTCTGGGCTACTGTACAAATATGAAGGTCCCTATAGAGAGGACCCACTCCTCATGTACAGTAAAGGGCTTATTTAAGGATAATGACAAAAAAAAAAAATTTAAGTGATTATAAATGTATGAAAATATCGGTATGTAATTGTTTTTCAAAGGGACAAAAATGACAACAATCTTACACGCTGCACCTTTAAGCTCAGACTATGGTTTCCAATCAAATGAACCTGAGAAGAAGAAGAAATGGCAGCTTCGGGTAGAGACGTAAAGATCACAGCAGTTCAGAGTGGAATGGAAACCACTCAATGACAAATTCTAATGACTCAGCATTAATAGTTTTAAGACTGTTCAAGTCCTAGTGGAATAAATTAAACTGCCAGCTGCTGCTGCAGAGAGCTTTTATAAATTACAATCACAGATGTAGTGACGATATGAAAAGCATTGAAGGGTATAGTGTGTAGACGTGAGTGACATCTAGAGGTGAAAGTGCGTGTGACAGCTAAGCATGAGCTCATTCTGGGTTACTGTAGCAGCTTGGTGGTGCAGTATGGTGGCCTTCAAAGAAAAAAATCCACTTTCCAACCCTAACCCTAACCCTAACACTGACTTCTAAGTATGCAGAAGAACCTACAGTTACCCTCGGTTGTCATTAAAGCTCAAAAGATATTAAGGACGTCCACTCTGGGCTACTGTAAAACCCAATAGACAGGACCTGCTCCTCATGTAAATATACATTAATGGGCTCATTTAAGGCTAATGGAAGAAAATAAAACATTCAGGTGATTATAAATTCATGAAAATGTCAGTATGAAAATGTTTTGTAAGATTTTTAAAGAGACAGAAATGACCAAAATCTTACACACTGCACCTTTAAATTCCATTTTTGCAATTTAAAATGGAACAATACAATTTAAATCTTGCTCACTGAACCTTTAGTAAAGTGCCAGTGCTCATGATTGTTTCCAAGCATGTATCATTTCAAGAAGTATACAAGCGATAATCTCATGACATTGCAATATATCAAAAGTGCAGTGTGCAAAATCACTTTTGTATATTTTGTCACTTCAAAAAATATTACGAAAATATACAATTCTGGCATTTTCATGAATTTACAATAACCAAACTGTTTTATTTTTAACCCATTACCCTTTAAGTGAGCCCATTAATGTTTATTTACATGAGGAGCGGGTCCTCTCTACGGGGGCCACCATGTTTTTACAGTAGCCCAGAGTGGGTGGGGTGAGCTGATGGATACAACATGTAACTTCACCTCAAGACGTCAGCAAATCGTACACACTACACCTTTAACCATCATACACTGCGCTGGTGTGGATGATACGAACTATATTACACATTCTAGAACAGCATGTAACATCGAACCGCGAGTAAACATTTCACATTTACTAAATGAGCGCTTATCGTCCTCCGCATTAAAGTCAGATTAGGGACTGAAGTCATTTTGGACACAGCCAGAGCTTCACTTCCTGCAGCGGACTCTGAAACATGGACGCCTCACACACTTCCTCAAGCTGACATTTCAGCAGATCTTCAACACACACGTCACATTCTCAAGGTGGAGGCCTGAGATTAGCGTCTGCGTATCAGTGAAATACGGTCCCGGGCTGCACCCTCTCTGTTCCTGAGTTATGACGGATCATAAATATTAGATGAATAATTGAAAAACAGAAGAGAAAAAAAAGGGCCAGGGTGGTATTATTTAGAAAATATTATGATGCCACAGTAAAGATCACTTTTGACCTTTTGGGTGTAAAATGTCATCAACTCACACATTGTGTTCCCTTCTCCTGGTAGACAATTTTTTTTTTCTTCACAATTTGATCACAACATGCTGTCCAAGGTCGTAGTGACCTTGACGCTCACCCACGATCCATTTACTTCCCCAAACATTAGTGAGAAATGAAAGCTGAATTAAAAAAAAAGTTTATTGATGTTGTGTGAGTGTGTTGGACACTCAATATGTGACAAATGTATGGAATCATCATTGATCAGCTGGACATGCTTTTTATTTATATATACTTTTACCTTTATTTTCTAAAAAACACAAATATATGTTGTCACTTGTATTTATTTATTTAGTACGTTGTTGTTTTTTTTACCATTTTTTTTTTTTCTGTCAAATCTGAATGTACTGAAATACTCAAACTGAACACTGGTATGCATGAAATTCTGCCAAGACATCTCTTCCATAATAATCGATATGATATAGTATGAGATTTTATTTCATTCTCTGTGAGTGTGACGTATAGTTTCACTTTTCCAAGTGTGGATACGTCTGACTCTAAAGGTCACAAGGAAGCGTTGACATGTTTCTGTTCAATTATTCAAGAAATTCTTTTGAAAATAAAAATAAAAAATCTGTATAACAGAGTTGAATAGTTAGAGAGTTCCGAGCTGATCCCAGGTCATTGAGAGTTTAAGATGAAGTAACCATCCGCCCACATCCACCCCGAGTCTCACTCTGCAATCTGTTTCCTCGACATTCCTCTTTTCATGTCGCCCTTTTCAAAAAACGCTGCCACTCTCACTTCTCTCAAGAAACTGCTATTTGCATACATGCTTTCTTTCTTTCTATTTCTTTTTCTTTCTTTCTTTCTTTCTCTCTCTCTAAGACGTTGTCATCATCATTTCCTCTGAATTTTCAGGAGACCAGCTGCTTCCCTGAGCAGCACAGTCTTTGCTCTGTTTCTATTCAAACTGCAGCACTGCAGGACACACACACACACACACACACACACACACACACACACACACACACAAACACACAGAGCAGCTTTCATTTCAAACAGCCTTGTGTGATAAGTAATGCGAGCGCAACAATGTGACGTCTGCATCAATAGGGCCACTTCAGCCCCATGCAGCATCCAAAAGTCACATGGGATCAAAGCCACATCAAAGCCGGTCCGATGCCACTGTGAGAGCAGAGCAATAATGGCACCATAATTAAAGCCACATGGATATCTAGCCTCTCTCTCTCACGCACACACACACACAGACACACACACACACACACACACACACACAAACACACACACAAAGCTCTTTGTCGAGCACCATTTGATGCCTGACATGACAGCAGAGCAATCCTTTCAGATCAGGAGACGCAGCTACCTGCCACATATGTAAGCAAGTCCTTCCCCCATTCCATTGAACGCGGTAAACACTTGCATCTACTAAATAGCCAATCAACACTTGTCATATATAACCAGCACTAAAAAAGCATAGCAACATGCTAGGAACACGTCTAATGAACCACACGTACAATCAGTCCAGCCACGTTTGATCCATTCATGAATAATCAGCCTCATTTACTTCATTTATGCTGTCATTAATATCAAGAGTAAGCTCTCTCTTCCACAGCAACCCTTGATTAATGTGCTCGGATTTTTTTTTTCTCCTTCATTGCTCCTTGCTTAGTGTGCATGGATTATGTTTAAAGGTGCAGTGTGTCAGATTTGGTGGCATCTATTGGTGAAGTCGTGTCATGTTAGCTCACCCTTCCCTTTTGAGCATGCAGGCGAACCTTTGGCAGACTTTCTTTAAACGTCAGAGAAGAAAGATGTTAGTAGGTCCACTTTGGGCTACTGTAAAAACATGGCGGCCCCATAGAGAGAACCCCCTCCTCATGCACATTTACATTATGTAATGGTAGAAAAATAAATGTAGGTGATTATGAAAATGTAATTATTTACTAATATTTCTACAAATAGAAGTGACAAAAATGATGAGTGCAGTGTGTAAGATTTTGGCCATTTTTCTCACTTCTAAAGATATTGCAAAACAATCACATGCTGACATTTTCATGAATGTAGAATCACCTACATGTTTTGTTTTATTTCCCATTACTCTTAAATGAGCCCATTACTGTATATCTACATGAGGAGGGGGTCCTTTCTATGGAGGCCGCCATGTTTTTATAGCAGTAAAAGTGGATGTGCTAAACATCTTTTGAGTTTTAATGACAACTGAATCTACCATGGGTTCTCCAGCATGTTCAGAAGGGCGAGGGTGAGGTGATGGATACAATCTGCGACTCCACCTCTAGATGTCACCAAATCTTACACACTGTACCTTTAAAGTCCAATTCAAACGCATCAAATCTAAAGAAAATGTGAGAAGTTCAAGCTCCCAAACACCTTTTTAAACCATTTCTGTTCTCCACCATTTGAAGTTGGTTTCATAAACGTTGTTGTCCATGGAATATGATCTCTACAACTGAAGATACATGAAGGTTGACTCATGTTTCATGTCTCTATAAGGGCAGATCAGCAAAGACAAAGTCCCAGCATGGACATTGTCCCCTGGGCAACTATGATGGCACAATGGCGCCCGTGCGTAATGACGTGGAAACATGTTGATTGCGCCTTATTTCCCTTCATGAGTAGGTCGTGCTTTAAAACAGAGCAGTTCCTGATGGAGCGGGAGAGAGAGACAGAGAGGAGAAGAAGAAGAAGGTCTCCTGTACCTCCTCAGGGTCCACGTCCTCCTCGCTGTCGGTGGGTTCCGGCGCTTTCACGAACCACCACTGGATCTCCAAGTACACTGACGCGGTTCCGCTCTGAAACGCGCACGCCATCTCTATGTTCTGTCCCTCTTTCACCGTCATGTTGGAGGGCAGGTCTGTGAAGCGACCTACGGGAGAGGGGGGGAGAGACGTGAGAGGGAGGCTGGGGGGGGGGGGGGGGGGCGGGTTGGGCGCGAGTGTGGTGTCACGGTGGAACCACGAAGCGCTTTTTATGTTTTGTTTTATTTCTTTATTTTATTGAAGAAGATGAAGGGAGGTGGTGGTTGGGGGGTGGGGGCGGGGGGGGGGGGGTGGAGCTGGGGGGGGGGGGGGGGGGTGTAGCTCCCACCACAGATTCTACAGAGAGTGAGTGCCACCGTCGCCACATCCATGGCCATTTGGATATCCAGAGAACATATAAAATGATGCACATAAACAGATGAAAGATAAAAGCACAATTTAGCCCAAATGACCGAGAGAGCGAGAGAGAAAGAGAGAAAGAGAGAGGGAGAGAGAGAGAGGGAGAGAGAGACGCGTGAGCACGTCCCTGCGCAAACTTTCATGTCAGCCACAGGAACCATAGAACACACTGTCCCCTCCATTTTGATGATTTGGGCTTATGATGTGGGTTCGGATGAGCCAGAGGAGGAAGGAGAGGAAGAGGAGCTAGTTTGAAAGGGAAGAGGATGAAGATGAGACAGGGGGACTCTGTCACTTCTTTCAGCACCATGGACAGAGGCAGCAGCCGCCGCAGTCAGCAGCAGGAGCAGCAGGAGCTGTCCGTGGTGCTGAAACCAAACGCTGCATCCACGATCGGACATTTGAAAAAAAACCTCTCTTCACAATAACTTATTGTTTGGCGGCTCCAGTTTTGTTTTCTGAGTGATTTCGATCAAATAAGATAAAACAGGGTTTGCTCCTGTTCTCGTCCAAAGCCAGACCGATTCCAAACAATCAACAGTTGCATTTCCTTCGTTTTCCAGCATGTGCTTGTGTCCCTTCCTCTCTCCCTCTCTCTCTCTCTCTCTCTTTCTCTGTGCCCGTGACATTTCATCTTCTTTAAGATAATGTCATCTTCTCCCCCTTCACTCAGGCTGATGCGCACTTTTAACACTTTCCCCCACCGAGTATCCATCCTTCACCAAACGGTGCCGCCATACGTGGTCCGTGTGTGCGCTCCTTACCTTCGAAGGAGAAGCCCAGCTGCACGCACAATCCAGCCAAGAAAACAAATCCAACAGAATCCTGAGAGGTCCACATCGTTCCGAAAGGTGCAGGAAGAGGGAAGGATCTTCACATCAGCCGGAGGAAGGAAGAAAGAAAGGAAGGAAGGAAGGAAGGAAGGAAGGAAGGAACGGCAAAACACGACTATTCTTCCTCTGCACAGACAACAACAAAAAAAAAAATGTGTGTATGAGCCCAAGACAAAGTCAAACCGAGCGGGTGTGTTGAGACGGAGCGTGCCGAAGGTGGAACATGCTGCTGCTGAAGTATGAAGAATCCCGTCCTTTCTCGTTACTCCTCGGTGTGTGTCTGCAGGGGAGACGCCGTGTGGACTGTGGAGTGCTCGCTCGGCGCGCACTGAGCTCTGTGCTGGAGGAGGAGGAGGAGCAGTAGCAGCCGGGGCTGATGCGGGGCTTCGTCTGCGCTACCGGAGGAGACACGTCAGTCTGAGTGGATCACGGTGGCATCCACGCTACTCCGCGCACACCTCTGCAAATCTAGTCCACCCCCCCCCCCTACATCCCACACACACACACACACACACACTCTCTCTCACACGCACACACACACACACACACACTCGCGCGCACACGGCCCCTGCTGTCACCTTGACCGCTTGATTAAAAAAACAAAACAAAAATGCAATGCGTTTTTTTTTTTTGGCACAAATGAGATGGTGTTGCATTTCTAACCTTGATGTGGAGTTTGTGGTTTTTAGGTTTTAAAGGTGCAGTGTGTAAGGTTTTGGCCATGTTTGTCACTTTTACAAATATTACAAAACAATGACATTCTGACAGTTTCATGAATTTATAATCACCTAAACGCGTTATAATTTTTCCCAGTAGCCTTAGATGAGCCCATTAAATATATTATATATATATATATATATATATTTACATGAGGAGCGGGTCCTCTCTACCGGGGCTGCCATGTTTTTACAGTAGTAAAAGTGGACGTGCTAAACATTTTTTTAAAAAGTTTTAATGACAAATGATGTCTGTCACTGGTTCCTGTGCATGTTCAGAAAGGTGAGGGTGAGGTGATGGATACAACGTGCAACTTCACCTCTGGATGTCGCCAAATGTTACACACTGCACCTTTAATGTTTCGCATTGGAAAGTTCATGACATCAAGTGTGCATGTTTTGACAGAAGCTTTAAGTGGCATGATTGGGAGGGGGGGGGGGGGGGGGTGGGGGGGGGGGGGTTGTAGCATGCATCACCTCACCCACCTTGGAAAATGCAGGAGAACCTATGCTCGGCTTCCGTTGTCATTCAAACTCAAACACGTCTGCTTCTACTTCTGTAAAAACATAGCAGCCCCTATAGAGAGGACCCCCCCCTTCAAGTAAATGTACATTAATGGGCTCATTTAAGGGTAATAGGAAAAAATGAATCAATTGATTATACATTCATGAAAATGTCAGTATGTCATTGTTTTGTAATATTTTTTAGAAGTGACCAAAATATTACACACTGCACCGAACCAAAGTCTTTTCAAGTTCTGCCAGCCATACCGTGTTAGCCCTGGTGTCATCCTTATAATATGTTCCTCTCTTCTCTGCCTCCTTTTCTGGGGGTTACCAGAGCAAGTTGCCACTCTTGGACTGGAATGTCACCTCAGATGCCTGATCCTCTGCCGCTTCCTCAGGTGCCAATTTCTCGCCATCTGAAGTGATGGTCTGGATCACAATCTAGGTCAGTCGTTTCATTGATTTCAGAGACATCTTCTTCTAATCTCTGGTTCAATATCCTTCAATATCTGGCTCCAGAATTAGGTCCACGGCCTCTCTGACTGAAAATCTCACGGTTAGTGGCTTACTTATTGTGTTCACAGAGTAAAATGATAGTTAGGCACAAATAAGGCTTATATAGGGGGGGTCGTGAGAAGATATGAGACATTGTGTAGTCTGGAAGTTGTGGTTCACGTGGGGAGATGGGCAGGTTGTCATGTCCCATTACTTTCATGCCTTCATGTGTATATTTCCGGTGTCTTATTGTGAAGCCTTGATCCTTTTGTGTGCGTGTCACGTCTACTTCCTCTCATCTCCGCTTCTCATTTCCCCTGATCATTGTCACCTGTGTCTGTGTCCGCACCTGATTCCCATCCCCACTCATTGTCGCGTGTATTTAAACCGTTTGTATCCTCGCTGTCTTTGTGGTGATATCACTCGTTGTGCCCTGCCCTTAGTGTATCACCCGTCTCGTTCATTGCCTGTTTCCTGAACTATTATATGTTTCCCGGTTATCGAACCTTGTTTTGTTTTGTGGATGACGTCTCTGCCTGCTCCCTTTGTACCGTCGTGGTACAAATAAACGCTATCTCAGTCTCTACGCTTGGGTTCCCTGTTCTTGGTCCTTGACAGTATATCACGACCAGTATGAACCCAGCAGAGTGGAATCACCGGGATTTTCAGCCGATGACTGTCCCGGTCGCTTCCATGCAACCTCCAGCTCCAGCTTCCTCCATGTCAACTCTTGCACATCCGGAGCTGTTCAATGGCGATTCAGGTGACTGCCGCCCCTTCCTCACTAAGTGTCGCCTCCACTTTGAACTGTACGCCGCCACCTTCCCGTCGGAGCGAGCCAAGGCGCCATTCATTATCTCCCACCTCAGCGGCCGAGCGGAAGCCTGGGCCACCACGGAGTGGAATCGCCATATCGCCATCTGCAACTCGACGAGGGGATTTATGGACACGTTCCATAAGGTCTTCCACCATGCCACCACGGGAAGAGAGGTGTCTCAGTCCCTGGTCTGTCTACGGCAGGGGACACGCAGAATGAGTGACTTTGCCATCCATTCCCACACTATTGTCGCCGATAGCGGTTGGAATGAGGCGGCGCTAACCGATGCCTTCCTGCAAGCTCTCTCTACCCGCTGAAAGGCTCACCCCATTGCCGTCGAGCTCCCGGATCGAGAATCGTCTCCGAGAGCAAGAGGGTGTCCGCCAACTGGGAGAGAGAGTTCCTCTAGTACTCGATGGCCAGCTCCTCAGTAGGGTGACTTACCACACCTTGCCGGTCCACCCCACCTTCCAGGATGGTCACACTGACCACCCCGCCATTCTGGGGCTTCCCTGGCTGCAGCAGGATGAACTCCGAGTGAAGTGGTCCATACACACTATAACTGAATGGGGGGAGGGTTTTGGTGAGAGCTGTTTCACTTCTTCTCTCTCTTCCTCTTTGTCTCTGGCCGTCGCCACCGCACAGCTCTCCTCGTCGGTAGACCTCTCCTCCGAAACCTACCTACTACCACGGTCTCCACGAGGTGTTCAGTAAGTCCTGAGTGGTCAGCTTGCCGCCCCACCGTCCTTACAACTGCTGGATTATCCTGTTGCCCGTTGCTCAGCCTTCTGGAGGCCGCTTATACTCCTTGTCCAAGCCTGAGACCCAAACCACGAACGCGTACATCAACAAATCTCTCAAGGCCGGTATAATTTGCCCCTCTTCGTCTACCACGGGAGCCGGGTTTTTCTTTGTAGGGAAGGACAGCTCACTGCGCCCCTGCATAGATTATCGGTATCTCAATCACATAACCATTAAGAATCACTATCCGTTACCCTTTATGTCCTCCGCATTCGAGCTCCTCAAAGGAGCCAAGGTTTTTACTAAGATAGACCTCAGGAACGCTTACCACCTGGTGCGAATTAAGGAAGGGGACGAATGGAAGTCCGTGTCTAACATTTCATCCGGGCATTATGAATATTTGGTTATGCCTTTTGGCCTCATGAACGCCCCCGCGGTTTCCCAGAACCTCATTAACGACGCTCTCCATGAGTTCCTCAATTGCTTCATCTTTGTCTACGTTGACGATATTCTGATTTTTTCTCCCGAGGACTCCTCCCACCGTGAAGACATCCATGCCGTCCTAGAACGTCTTCTACATCATCAACTATTTGCTAAATCAGAGAATTCCCAATGGCAATCATCCCCAATGTGTCAAGGACCGAGACCCTGTTCCCGGTCCTTGACACAGGTAAGCACGGGAAAGAAATAGATTCTCAAATCAAGCCCCTGATTTTTTTGTTTGAAGCGTGAAATGTGTACAAATGTATGTATGGAGCTTTGAACATTTGTTTACACAGGTGTGTGTGTGTGTGTGTGTGTGTGTGACTGTATGTGTGATTTCAATCTGATGCATGGACATTTTCTATTGTTTCCCATTCATTTACTATGGCGGTCACTTTTGACGGGGAGCACCATAGGTGTTACAAAGTTGACTAAACCACTCAAAATTTCATGAAAGTTATTTTGTACGTGTGAATGCCTAGTGTGGCGGATATCATACGGATGCAAAACACAATTTTGATGATTGATTAAAGTTGTAAATCGGTCAGATTTGACCCGAACATGACAGGAGGGTTAAGATGTCAAACGATCCTGCTGGAATATTATTATGAGTCTCGTGAGCAGACTGAAAACGCTCCGGCCTTCCACAAACCACCCGCCACTCTTCATATTTTTGCCCCTGTAATTGATTCAAAGACCCAATCAGGGATCATCCATCTGGGACAGAGCACTGAAGCCCCCCCCCCCCCCCCCCCCCCCCCCCCCCCCCCCCCCCCCCCCCCCCCCCCCCCCCCCCCCCCCCCCCCCCCGCCTCGGGGGGGCGGGGGGGGAAAAAAAACCCTCCCCCCTCCCTCCACCCCTTCACTCCATCAACACTGAGTGTCTGTGGGGCAGAGGTATTAAAGAGACTGGTCTGGATAATCACCGGTCCCAGCTGTCATCCGGTTCACAGCAGCACAGCTGCACTGTCTGTCCGACAGTCTGCATGATGGGGCTTTGTTGTTAAGTCACGTCCGGCGGAGGAGCAGTGATTTGATTGGCTGGTGGTTTTAAGTAGATGACTCTGCACTGACAACAACAGAGGCTTGGATGTCCCACACATGCACACAGTGCAGTCAAAGGGCCACTATGTAGCCCATTACACTTAATGTATCCTCAAATACATGCAGTACATAATTGATATATTCTCTTTCCACTGTATATGTATGTTATATCTATATATTTATATATACATCAATTGTGTACTTGTTAAGCTCAGGAAGCTGATTTCATCTTATCTTGTGTTCTCTTATCCTAATTATCTTCTGTTATCGTCTGTTATGTTTTGTTATCTTATCTTATATTAACCCATGTTATGTTAAGTTATGTTGTGTTATGTTATATTATTAGTGAGAGGAACAGAGTAGAAATTATGAGGCCGAACATGTGAGAAAGTTCTTATGCAGCCCAGGCAGGAGGGATTATTCTAGGATCTCGCCGCTGTTTCTGCAGACTTAATGAATAATTACCATAGCAACCAATAACCTCGTAAATGTAATACAAATGATCCTGTCACTTATTATTAAAATATAAATTTGAATAATACGAACCCATTTATTAATTCCTAAATGAGGCTGGCAAACTGAAGTGACAGTTTTAAAGTATTTTCTCAGTCGGGTGGAGGACAGATAAAGATACGAGGCTGAAGCTGCCTCATATCACCAATTTATCATTATGTATTATTATTACAATCTTTTATTATTATTTTATTCATTTTTTTTTACTTAATTTTGTATGGTGTCCATATATTTACATATTTGTTGTATTATTGTTGTTGTTTTGTTGCTGTTTTGTTGTTATTTTGTTAAAACATTGAAAAAAGCAAAGAGTGGCCCTTTTTTGTATATATTGTTGTTGAGATGTCACTTCTTTTTACTCCTCGTGCCATTCCTTGAATAAAAATGTGAAGGAATAATATACATGACGTAGAGTATATGTGAATGCAAAAAGTAAAGAAAGAACGTTGGAAAATAGAACATCTAATGATCAACCCTTTAAAATTGTGGCTCTAGTTGATTTTAGTGTAGTCCAGCATGGGCACCAATGATCTAAAAGACAACTGAAGTCTCTAGGTTCTCTTCCTGTTTTGAAGGGAAGCATAAGGACCATTCAGTTGCAACATGTGGCTATGCTACAAAAAAACAATTTGAGTGAGTAATTTGGTTAGAAGATCCCTACAAGTTCTAAGAGGAGGAAACAGAGCCATGATCTAAGTTAGTCTTTCAAGAGACTGTGCACAAGGTCACCGAGAAGGTCACAGAATATTACACACGTTTGATAACTCTGCTGTTTGGATGCAAATGTATGTTATGAATTTTAAATCACATGCTAATATGACTTTGTGCCCATACACCAATATTTCTATCTATACTTGTTTCATTAAAGTCAGAATAGGATTATAAGACATTACATACACCTGACCAAGCACATGATATGTGTTTTTGTCTTTTCCACTGCTTCAATCCTTAAAGTAGGAAAACTGCTGTGTCAGTGGTTTGTGTGGCTTGTCTGTCATAAGAAGAAGAGGTGTTATAGTGCAGATATAAAGTCCCCTTGGTGGATTAACCCCCTGAACAGCCCCTGAGGACAAAGCAGATGTATTGACTGTTTTCCTCTTTGACAGAGATAGAAAGCTAAGATCAGATCATCGTAAATCCCAAACCTACACCTAGAGAAAATACATTTAATGTTATTTATTATTTCTGTTCTGGAGAGGGGACCATTATTGTACTGCACAATGAAGCAGTTTTCGTATGAACAAATATTTAAAAGCCAATAGTGAAAATGTATTCAGTATCATATCAGATTAAATCGAACTGTAACGGTATCTAGATTTTATCACCCATGTACAAATGTGCACACACAAAGTCATAACTAATGGCACATTCAGTTGACCTCCTTACCTGGATGATTCTGCTGAATAATGTGTTTAATAATGTAGCTATGATATATTTTGGATATCTTTTATAGCAGCCTGGGTTTGACTTATATTTCAATGGAAGAGCCTTGTGTCACAAATCCCAAATGATCTTAACAAAGCAGGATGTCCTCTTACCTTAACTCTCTATGACTCGAAATAACTAAATACTAAATACATGGATAGAAAAATAAAGAAACAAACAGTACATTGCTTGGATATAGAACTTAGAAACCCATGAGATGACTTTGCAAAGTTTAAAAATGACAAAAAAGTCAT
>JAFBJT010108552.1:0-15432 GCA_016785325.1 Chascanopsetta lugubris
GCTCCTCCTCATGGGGACCACAACTATAAATAAATCCAAATGGCAGCGAGTTGTTATGGGCTCTGCTCGTCATTGTTTTTAAGTTCCTTTCTCTTATCAAAGAGTATTTCCGTTTCTGATGAGCAACAATGCAGGAGTTTGAATGTAATCACACTATCTACAATACATGTGACACACATCTGATAAACTCTAGTTATTCTTTCACAGTCCAATGCTGTCTTCACCCTTTAACTACTCTGCTCTCTTACAAACACGATGATTCACTTTAATCGTCCAGCTGTGTCCTGCTCTTAATACACGAGGGCAACACATTCGCCCCGAGACGGAAACTTATAGTTGCAGAAACTGGACTTTAACAGTGTGATGCGGAGAAACTGGACTCCATTGTGTGTCTGCTCTCGGCCTCACTCACCCACGTTCCATGTCTACCTGGCTCAAGGGACAGTGGCAGTGAAGGGAGTGATAATCCTCAGCTCAGCTGTTTTCAGATCTGTCCAACTCCCCTGTCTATTGCAGGTGACGAGGCCTGTATTCAACACACACACACACACACACACACACAAACGGATAAACATGCAAACACTCAGATTACCAACATGACAGATGATTTGCATGATGTTAATAAACGTACAAATTCAAAAGGTTGTGCTTACAAATGGTTATCAAAACACACTTTACATTTAAAAACAATTAAAAAAACCATCATATATAAATCTCAACCTTTTATTGGAGTGTACATTGTAAAAGCTAATTTCTCGTCAGACCTTTCTGCTAAGGCCCAAACACCATTTCTTATTTACCTACAGATAAGAACATCAGAAAGAACATGGCTATCTTAATAATGGTGACAGGAAGTCGGTCCTAACGGGAAACTGGTGGCAATGTGTCTCTCAAAGACAAAGTAGAATAACACCCACGTGCCCATTTTGGCTGACAAGAACAAAGTCATAAAACAACAGCATTTCATCATATTAATGTCCATTTTTGACACATACTGGGATGTGGGATATATGTAGTGTATTATCCTCAGCGCCTAATACTGTGATAATATTGTAGTGTCGTAAAATATGCATGAAGATATTTGACCATAACTATGAACCTCGGCATCGATCAAATGCCTCGCAACGAAACCCAACATTGACTCGTTAATTAGTTGCTTTGAGCCAAAATGGCTGCCAGGCATCTGTTAGCTTCTAACCCATCACAATGTGGAGATTGAAAGCAGGACTACAGTATATGCTACGTTTTGCTGAAATTAGGAGATGAACTCATGACTAATTTCTTTTATTTATTGATTTTTCTAAAGGCACAGTGTGTAGAACTTAGTGACATCTAGTGGTAAAGTTGCATGTTGCAGCTCGATACTCTTCCTATAGTGAACCTATGGTTCTACGATAGGAGGGGTCTGCTTAAAAACATGGTGGAGCAACATGAGGTAAATATAAAGGGCTCATTAAAGGGAGACATAATACATTCAGATCATTATACACTAATGAACAATTTCACCAATATCTTACACACTGCACCTTTACCTCTTTTCCATGACTGAACAATGAGCTTGGCCTTTGCAGTGTTTTTGCACTGGTTAGTTTAGACCATGTCCACACGGGTTTTATAATAAAACGTTTGCCCCTGTATTACCTCTAAAGAGTCACGAGTCCCACTATTCTAGTACAGTCATGTCATGTATGGAGCCATTATAAGCATCAAATGAGTAAAACTACAACGTCTTCATTCCTCAAAGTTAAGATAACGAATAACCTGATTCCGGCAAACAGGCAGTTTATCAATACCCAATAATCTGTAGTGAGACAGGAGAACAGAGACCGCCGCCCATGTGATTACTGCATGTGTGTACGTATGTAGTGTGATTTAAATGCTTAGCGTTCCTTAAAGACCTGAATATGTCCTGTACTGATTCAGTGAGTCTCCACTTCCTGTCTGTGCAAAAATATAACACGACTCAGCAAAATGTACTTGACAAGATAACGAAGCAAAATATTTCCAAAAAAGATCATTGTCTTTTTTTTTCTTTAAATCTTCATTTAAGAAAATATGAGCACTAAACTAGGATCATTTGATTATATTTGAAAAATAAACTACAGAGCAATAGGGTATGAAAATAGGTTTTTTCTTCTTCTCCTGACGATATGACGAAGCATTTCTTATTAAGACCTCCTGTCAATCACTGACCAACGGAGTAAACATTTTCTAAAGTCCGTGAGATGACATGATATAAAACCGCACATGTTAATTTGGGGGAATATGGAGGAACATGTGCGACAAGTGACAGATGGAGGTGATTAAGATTAAAGCGCCAGGGACGTGGGAGGAGGAGGAGAGGAATACAAAAGAGATGGGGAGAAGAGAGCGCAGTTAAAATGTCAGATGAGACGTTTCAGACGGAGCCAGACGTAGAAAAACAACTGAAGATATGAAAAACATTTACAGATTAAATGAGGTATTGCACAGATCAATACAAAAAAAAAGCATCAAAGGCAACAAAAATATACAGCAAAACCAGATAACATTTACATTTGTACTTGAAAGACGAGAGAGATTTCTTAGTGTCATAATCATCGGGGGGAGTGAGGGTCAAGATAGAACAAAAGAAAGTAAAACATAAGAATTATTTGCTAGTCCTCCCATTCGTCATAATCCTCAAAGTCCTCCTCGTCTTCATCATCATCGTCTTCGTCTGTGGAGCAGAAGATTGAGTTGAATGAAACAGCAGGAAATGATACTTTTCAACTCTTAAAGGTGCATTGTGAAGAAAAAAAAAAAAATATATAAATATATATATATATATAAAAAAAAAAAAAAAAAAATATATATATATACATATATAGGCCATCACTGCATTTCTTGATGTCACAAATTCTTACACACTGCACCGTAAGGTTGCTACTGAGTCACATGTTTTAATGTGGTTGCAACACCATTGTAAATCCCCCCATACTTTTCTTAGTGACTAGGCGATGTGTTCCGTCTCTTTGAAATGACTTTTGAGATATTTTCCTCAACAAAAAATAGAAAATCACAAGGTTCTCTGAGACCGACGAGGAAGTAGTGAAAGTCGCATTTGTATTTTTAGTCTGACAAAAAAATGACACAGCGTCTCGTTTTAATGTTAAACCCCCACAGAAAGTGTCTGGTTCCTCAAATGGAACTTTGTAGAGAACTATATGAAGTCAGGACACATTTATTGTGAAATTTGTTTCTATATTAAAATCCCTTCAAAAGGCACTGTGAGTAGGATTTAGAGACATCTAGGCGTAGAACTGCATGTTGCAGCTGAGTGGCCCTCACCTTTACCCCTCACTTCCTGGCATGTCACAGAACCTATGTTCAGGTGTTTACTTGGTCCATTCTGGGCCACTGTAAAATGTTAGTGATGCAACATGGCGGTCTCCACAGAGAGGACCCGCTTCTGATTGACTTCCTCTATAATCATAAAAAAAATGACTTGCTCTGATTGCATTAGGAAAAGATGTGAATGCACTAATAGACCTTCCTATAGACTGAAAATGAAAAAGGTAGGACCGCCGCTCCCCTGCGGATGAGCTGCTGTATGTGTTTACCTGAAGACTGAATGGCCTTCCTCCTCTGCATCACCTCCATCAGTGCTCCCACGATCCCTGCTGAGGGGGCTGCGCTGGAGGCAGGTGAAGAGTCGGTGTTGTCATCCCTCTGTGAGAGAGAGAGAGGGAGAAGAGAGAGAGAGAGAGAGAGAGAGAGAGAGAGCAAAGAGTTACAGCACAGGTGATGCATTCTCACACATTTGATCGGGACAAGTGAGAGACTGACGGCTTTGAGTTGGATTCCTTGTCGGATCTGGTCCAGGAGTGCGTCCCTGCCGGTGCTGGAAACCGGCCTCTCCTTCTGCTCCACCTTCTTCAGCTGGGTGCCCTCTCGGATCTGACTCAGCAGCGCCAACTTGTCACCGCCGTTGGCCTCTGGGAGCGCCGGAGGAGCCGGGGGTGGCGGCGGCGGGGGAGGCGGAGGGGGCGGCCCCCCGCCGCTGCCTGGAATCGACGGAGGCGGAGGCGGCGGCGGAGGCGGCGCCACAGGGATGGAGGCGTGAGCCGGGGGAGGGGGAGGCGGGAGGAAGCCCCGGCTGGGAGGAGGTGGCGGCGGGGCCGACATGCCCGGCCGGGATGGGGGCGGGGGTGGGAGCGTGGAGACGGGGGCTCTGGAGGGAGGGGGCGGCGGCGGGGCGCCTCGGCCTCGTGCTGGGGGAGGGGGAGGAGGGGTGGTGATGTGGTGTGGGGGCGGTGGAGGGGGACCACCTCTGGATGGAGGAGGTGGAGGAGCTGGGGAGAGAGGAAAGAAACACAAATGTCGTTATAGAACAGAAATGATAATAAATAATGATCATAAGATTCAAAATGAAATAAGTCTATGCTCAATTAAAAGTTGATTTCATGAAGAGAAGCATATGTCCTAAATATTCATCCGGCTCTGGTATTAAGCCATGCAGTTATAAAATCAAGCCACAGGAGGCAGCATTTGCCTGTGTAACTGTTGTTAATGTGTTAGGGGAAAATATAATGAAACATATTCATTAAATCCAGCTTACTGTTAAACTAACTGAGGTGGAAATTGTCCCTATGATTTTTTCTTTCCCTCTTTTCTTTGACACAGACTTTCATGGCACTTGACAAGGTGCCAGTCATCATGCAACAAGTCTAAAGGACTGCAGACCACAAGGAGAATTGAACAAGTGTAGCCAGGCTTCAAAAAGTATCTGTTTACAGTTTTCACCTGATTCAACAGTGAAAGAGTCCAAACAAGAGTAGAGCAGCAAACACTGAGCTGACACAGTGCACCGCAAAACACGCCATCATTTCATTAACAGTTGGTTTTAAAAGGTCAAACTCTACATGCACAGTCATGAGCTGACTCAGCAGGTCATGCATGGCGACCTACCGCTCCACCGCGGAGGACCTGGGGACGAAACCACCACACGGGTTAGACTGTCTTTCATGTGACAACATTCACCAAGGAAACCGCTCTGTGACATCTCCTCGTCCTAGCAACAACATCGGATGCTTTGCGTCGTGTCGGCCGTACCTTGTCTCCGCAGCTCGTTCTTCACCGCTTCCACGCCGCCTTTCTTCTCGATGAAGTCGTAGATGACCTTGGACGTCTCCTTGTCCTTCAGCTGGGCCTCGGAGATCCCGCACATGTCGAAGAGGTTCTTCAACTCCGGGTCCAAGTTATTCAACTGTGAGACAAACAAACACATCGCATATTATAAATGCGTCCCAGTATATTGCATGTGTAATATGTATTATTATTGAAAGGGCATCAACTATCAACTATTGCTATAATAAACATACATGTGCAGTATATGAAATAGGAAAAGATACATGACCTGCACTTTGAGCTGTCTCTCTAAAATAGCGTCACATATTTCTGGGATATATGTGACAATGCTGTCACCTAGTGGTGTGATATGCAGCCTGCGTCTCATTCGACAGAAGTTAAAGCTAAGTTAGAACAAGTCTGACTACTTAAGCAAAGGAGATGACGATAAAAATGGTAAAGCTTTGGAGTAAAGTATATATGATTAAGCATGGAATATATTCTATAGCTTTGAAGAACTTTTTCTTTATCTATAGGGACGTTAAGGTGCTTTAAACATCTATGATGAAAGAATAGAGAGGGACAATAGCAGCTGCTTAAAATCTCTAATCTACCTTTTCACCAAATTGCGAGTCCCATCATTTTAAGCCGGAGCTTTGAAGAGGTGACGTCACACGTTCGAGTCAATCGACCGATGTCCCTGCATCGCATTATAAAACCAAATCATCCGATTTGTTTCGTCCCGTTCATGAACACACTCAGATCTCTGACCTGCCTGATCTTGGCGTGCAGCGTAATTACTGACGATGGTTTTGGGACCAGCTCCATGGATTATGCAGATGTAGGTTCATTTTGTTCCAGCCCCAAAATCTGCTTGTTGTGTAACGCTCACGGCAACTCGGCCTTGTGACTTGAGCTTAATATTTGGAAGCTGCAGTTAAAAATTTGAAAGGTCGGTCTGAGGGGGGTGAGGATAGGGGGGGTATCTACTAAACAGATCAGCAAGTGGGCCAAGTTTTAGGGTCACATACTTAAGACACATGCAGAGTTACAGCAATGAGAGTCATGCTTACATCAAAGCCTGTATTTGGATCCCACCCCACATGGCCGATGTGCCTGTGATGGAGAGACACAAACAGGAAGTGAGGTCACATGGAGGTTTGAACCAAGATCCATCAAGATAATGAAGGAAAACAGTGTCTATCAAACACTACAGAATCTCACACTGTTCCTGACAGCATCGCACAGATTTTCCTGTGTTATTAATCTGCTGCATATTTCATAGGATAAGTAAAGATGGGTGGGATTAAAACCACCCCTCCCACATTCAGCAGCACTTAAAAACATGGGGAGATATACAGGGACAAGATGAGACTCTGGGCCAGTGTGTCATATAGGAAATCTGTCCACAATAAAGCTAAACAGTCCATTTCTCTTAATAATTACGACATTTCTCAGAGGCTAAAGAAAATATATGTATCCGCCGTAAATCTGCCTTCATTCTCAAATGACAGTGTCGTGTATCCGTGACTCACTGGAAGTTGCTCGGCGTCCCGATGTCGGCCTTCGTCAGCCTCTTCCTCTTCCCCTTGGTCTTCTTCTCCCTCTTGGGGAAGGAGGAGTGCACGATGTTGTTCATCTGAGAGTTGTTATGGTAACGGTGAACATTGCTGATCTCAGGGTTTTTGATGTCCACGGTGGCCATGGGCAACGCCGGACCTGGCAAAGCAGAATAACACATTATGAAACTCTGGTAATTGTAAAAAGATTGTTATCATGTAATCCTTCCTTTAATCTCTATTTCAGATTCTTGGCTGGAGGAGAGGTCAGATTTTATTTTGGATTTATCAAAGGTGGTGTGAAAGTGGGATTATGGTGTCGTCTCATTGTTGCCACAAAAACAGAGAACCAATACTGAACTAAATGCTCTATCAAAAAATGACAGGCAAATATATCTGGGAAATAAACACTTGTATCTTGCATTGGTGACCTACAATCGGCTGTCCGCCCTCATTCCAGTGCATGTTCACTTGTACAGCTGTTGCACGTATGAAACAATCACTCACACACACCCAGACTTGTAGAAGGAAATACTTGCATTTGTCTAAGCTCATTTTCAACCAGGCCTGGGAAGGACTGGAGGGAACAACAATTAATTAGATATAATAACCGCCGCTCCCGCTTGACATTTAAAGACGACGACAACTACACATTTGCACTTTCGATTAGCCTGTGTGTCATATTATATGTTTTTATTTGATTTATCTTAAATAGATAGTTCCTGAATTCTCTAGTTGTGATCATTCTGATGGTGAATCCATTTCTCCCTGTCATGGAATCTATTTAATTTGATCTCATTTTAACATTCCAAGACAATTAAAACTCACTATAGAACCTGATCAAAGTAGAAACACGTATAATTCAAACCCAAAAAATTGTTTATTCAAACTATTCAGTGCAAAACTGAATTATGTCACATAATTAAAAACACTGGACATGAAAATGACAGAAATGCCCTCAACCACATGGTCATGTGATTTGCATACGACCAATCGGAATCAACAACAACTGTAAATGTGCTGCCAAACCACATTGGCTTTCATTGACCAAGACGTCAACACCTTAAAATAACGTTCCCCGACATTATCAGCAATCACGAAGTATCAAAGGTTCTGTTCCCACATCCGAAGTCACTGATGTTTACATCTGCTTTGTCGCCATATACCATCACGTACCTTTCACACTCTCACTACAGGGGTTTTTGGGGGTCTTACTGGGCGAGGGTGAGGCCGAGCGACTGCGGCGCCTCCTCACCCGGTCCCAGATACGACCCCCGTCCTCTCTGCGCGCACAGGCACTCGCGCCGACCTCCAGGAGCACCGTGCTCATCTGGCCGCCCCGGGCTCGCTGCTCCGAGCAGATGGAGAGCCGGGCGGTGGGGTCGGACAGAGATGGGTACAGCTCGTCCTGAGGGAGGACAAGACAGTGCAGGGAGGACAGGCAGCTGCCTGGGCCAAGTCCTCCACCTCCCACCACTGATCCCCCTCCTCCTCCACCACCTCCACCTCCACCACTACCACCACCACTGTCACAGTTCAGTTCCTCAGAGGGTGTGGACAGGAAGGTGGTGCAGAACATCATGGTAGCTGATGAGTATCTGGCGTCCCAGTCAAGATGAAAGACGTTCCGATGGATCCGCCATATCGAAGAAGTTCAAAGAAACTACGAGGAACTGAGGAGAAGAAGTCAGATGCCTGTGACGGACTAAATACCTTCTCCAGACATCTGGTGGAGTGTGAACCAAAGTCTGTCTGAGCTGTGATGGAGGAGGCATGGGAGGGGAAGGATGCCAGGCGACAGCTGGAGTTCACTCCTCTTCCTCCTCTTCTTCTTCCTCTTACATTCCTTCCATTACTCTGACAGCACTCTCCTCTGTCCCCAGTCTCTCTCTCACTGCCTCTGAGCGCTGCAAGTTTTCATATCTACATTACAACCATGTTATTTCCCTATTTTCCCCCTCGACTCGGCAATGTTTGCAACTGGCTGCAGGGTTCGGATTGTCATGCTTGGACCGTTTCAGCCGCACCCGCTGTCTCCTCCCCTTTCTCTGCAACTGGATCAAATCCCGGCAAATTATTCAGGATTTAGAGCTAGACTTTACATAACCATCACCCCCCGTACCATCCTGTGGTGTAATCCAACGTTAATCCCAGCGTTTTCTAAATTATCATGAATATGTGGGGGTGAGAGGATGGGCGAGAACCACAGGGGAGACATAAGAGAAGAAGTTATGAGAGATTAGATGAGGAGCAGATGAGGACAAGTGGTGATGTGAGAAGGATGCACTTCTCTAAGAGGACAAGGATGACGTCCATTGGGATGGAGCCAATACCCATGTGGCTATGTATTCTGACCCCATGCTCAACTCATCCAAGAGAGACACCAGGAACATGTGTCACTGCTTAAAGTGCAAATCCAAAATTCTCAGTCCTCCTCTGTGCAAAGAGTCGACCGTGAGAGCCAAAGACTTCATCATATCGCCCCAGGTAACATGTTGGGTTAGTGGCATCATGACCATATATGGTATGTATGTGAGCATATGTGACCCAAATCAAAACATCCACAGTGTGATTAAGCTGCTCTGAATATGAGCATCAAGTTAAATGCCTAGAAGCATCCTCTTCTGTAGTCAAGACTTGTGCATGGCTGCACATGGAGACACACACACACACACACACGCGCGCGCACACACACACAAACAACTGTTAATCAGCCTGCTCTGTCAAACTGTGCAGCTTTTTGACTCATCACCTCCTCCCGCTGTCTCACTCCAGGCACTGTGTGTGTATATATGTGTGTGTGTGTGTGTGTGTGTGTGTGTGTGCGTGTGTGGTGCCATATGTCCAGAGAAGAACTAAGATGTCGACTAACGTATTAATATCTTCTACAGAGTGGCGCCTCGTTGAGTGATGTAACTCACAGTGTGAGGCTCCAATACAAGTCAATGCTTTATAATTTCATAAAATATATACATATGGAGAGGAAAGGTGTAGAGTTGTATAAACACTATTTCAAAACATCTTTCCAATGGTTTGCCAAAATTGCTCTGTTCTAATCTGAAATATGATGTAATGAGTCAGAGTGAAATAAGACACACTTCAGCCTGAGTGCCAAACAGGAAGTATCAGGATCACCATGATCTACAACTATGATCTTAATCTGTCTCCATAAATAAATCACGACCATTCACAATCAGGTTTTCTCTGCTACAAGCAGCTTCTGTGTTGTCTCTGTGCAATGCATTGTGGGAAAACTAGGTCCGTAAACTGTTTGGACCATATTTCAAGTGGAATTCATTTGGTCTTTAATGGTATAATAAACATTTTTAGAACAAATGCTGTGTACTTTCTACAACAATAAAAAGAGAACAAAGCTTTGACTCAAGAATGTCACTGATCCTGACACTCCACCTCTTATCCTCACACAAACACACACGTGAAGGTGGTGTTAGGCTCCTCCCCCCTCCTTCATATCTGAGGCTAAGTTTAGGGAGAAAATGGAAAAGAAAAAAAAAACGTACCATTGGGAGGGTCGCGCCTCTTCTCTGTAAACACAGACAGAATCAAAGCGTTACAATGCTGCACTGAGCGGTGGGCGGAGTTAGTGCGAGGAGAAGAGAGCTCGGCTTTTGGAAGTAGAAGGCTCGGCGAGATGGGAACGTTTTCCACAAAGAATGCTGAGTCATGTTAATGGACATGTGAATCAGACACTCACAAATGACTATTAATACTGTAGTAAATTAAAATACTGAGGGCCATATATCGTAGATAGGATATAGATCCCACAAAGGAAGCAGAAGAGGAAGAGATTAAAGAGGGGAATCTTTTTGAAAAGGTCAGGAAACGACCAGGTGGAGGAAGAAGGAAGAAGGAAGACGGACGATCGTAATCAAGCAGGTGATGATGAAAGTTAAGAACACGGTTAAGATCGAATCCATGAGCTGGTCCACGAGTGTGAAGCTTCAGTCAGTCACAGCTTAGATGGAGCGACAGGATATAAAAGGTGGAGGACAATTCATACATATTGAATTGCTCTCAAATACATCGATGGCTGTAAATGACTGGTTAAATAAATCACCAGGTTCAATTCATGTCAACTCGAGATGAAGGATGCTGTCTGTTAAAGTGAGACTGTAGCGCCCCCCATGGGCCATTTGACATATTGTTTCAACATACCAATCCAGAGTATCCACTTCATCCAGATTTATGATTATACCTATGTATGGATGTAAAGTTGTAGAACTGAAGCTGATGGAGAGTTTGCAGATGAGTGAGTCGGCGCAGAATCAGGCAAAAAAATCTGCATCCTATAATATGTTGTTGACATTTTCTATTCATTTCCTTCATGTATTGAACATTCAAGCCCTTTGCCTGGTCCTGTGTGTCTGTGTCATAGAAATGATAAGAAAATGACAATGTTTAGAACTGATTTCCATCTTGTGCTCACACCTGGATAACTCAAGTCAAAGTTCAGGCTTGAATTATATATTTTTAAGTTTGAGCACAAGATAAAGGTTTTCTAAACTTGTCATGTTTTGAAATGGTGTTAGAAAAGCAGGTCGATTTTTAGGTTAAGAGGCGGCAGGAGGAAGAGGAGGTGGAGGAGGAGAAGGCTGGTACCGCTTTTCCTCAGTCTCTTCCCGACCAGTTCCGACACTTGGCCGTGAAAACGTTTGGTCTCTTCCTCGCTGGCGAAGTTCAGCCCCACTTGACACGTCTGGAAAACAGAGACAAATATCAAATCACATGATTCCATATCACCGCATTTATACATCACTCGTTGGGGGGACACCGACGAGCGCTTCATTTCCACAAGTGACTTTCAAAACTTAATCCTCGGTGGACAATCCCAGTCTGATGCGCAGAGTCAACACACAGCACATACCTCATGGTCTGCTGGATTCTGAGCCTCTGGACACGCAGCTAAGATGTGAGCTCCACTGACACAAGAGGTCTGAATAATGAATACTGATTGGCATGATGGAGATAGATCGTTTCTTATACAAGCTAAATGAAATGTCTTCGTTTCATTTCCTGTAAGCGGCGTTCAGACTCACATGGAGCATTGTGTAAGAGTTCATGTGTGTGTAGTGTAAACAGGCAGGCACCAGATACTTATTTCATCAAAGTAATAAAGCCACGCCTTAAGAACCAGTTTGTAATTGACTTGAGGGTAGAAGAGCAAATGTGTTTGAAACTGAAAATGTTGGCGACTACATGAGAAACGATGGGACTCATATTTTTTAGGTTCTGATGAATAGCTACAAATTGGTGACACATTTAAAGAAACGAAAAAGTGAATGAAAATAGAAAAATGTGGAAAGGTACTTGAGAGGGCAACTTACATCTCCAGCGAACGTGACAAAGTAAGGTTTGGTGGAGTTCATGGTGAAGTTGTTGTAGAGCTCCTGTTCGAACGACGTCTTTCCATCCTGTGCAAAACATGTACATTTACACATTTATACCAACAACAACCCATAAACTGTTAAAGACTGAATAAAATGCTGCCATGCCATGTAAACAGCATTTTCAGATGACCTCACAATGAATACAGTAATGGTCTAAAGCAGCGGTGCCCACACTTTTTCGCCATGTGAGCTACTTTTTAATTGACCAAGTCAAAATGATCTACCAACACCAGGGGTCAACATATGTAAGTGTGTGTGTGTGTGTGTGTATATGTGTGTGTGTCCACGCGCGCGCATATTTATTGAAACTACAGCAACAAAGAAAAACATTTGTGGACCAGCAAAAAATCCTTTTTTACATTTTTCAATATGCTGATACACCAATTTCATTTTAAGAGGTTTTGTAATTTTGTTGCAAAATGAAACGTGGTCTCTCTCTCTCGCTCCATTTCTCATTAAGGTGTGTGTGTGTGCGCGCATACGTGTGTGTGGGCGTATCCGACATTGACGTGTGACGAACGCCGGTTGAAACATTACTGGCAATCTACCAACACTGCCCGTGCGATCGACCACTCCATCGTGATCGACGTATTGGGCACCACTGCTCTAAAGCCACGGAATACACTGTAATCAAGTTTTAGAAATGGATCACCTCACATGATCGAATACAACAGATATCAAATGCTATAGGGCTTGAAACAATTAATAATTAAAGTCCATTATGGTTCACCACCACTGACTTTCCTTTCAGGGAGCAGATGGCCCGTAAGCACCAGCTATACTGTGTTGTTCTGAGACCAGACAGTGTCATCCTCTCACCCACCTTGATGTCCAAGACCCTGATGAAGTAGGATCTCTGTGGGTTGTCTTTGACCAGACAGGCCACGCCGCAGCATTTCTTGTTCCAGCTGGAGTTCCTGTCGGCTGTGAACACCTGGACCACGGCTGAGGACAGTGTCTGCAGAGGGACACACAGAGGGAGATGGTCACGCCGATGGACAACACCCAAACGCTGTGTTCGGAGCAGCAGACAAACACATGAGAAACAACATTTTTCAACAAAACGTATACCACAGAATATAAACATATGTTAACGACATGTGCAAAATATGATAAATCCTATGTTTGCAAAACATAAGATCTGCAATGTTTGAGATACAATAGCAGGATATTCATATTCCTCCACAACTGTCATAAAGCAGCACATGTTGCAATAGTTTATTCAAATCCCAAATATTCTGTCGGCCTCACTGCCTCCACAGTCATATTAGGAAATCACAGAACTGTCTTGAAAGAAATGTACAGTTCTTAATGTGTATGTAATATCTTAATGTGTGACGGGCAAATTTCATAGAAAATCTATTACGACCGAAGAATAGCCACTCCCTTTCAACTCCAAATATCAGGTCCCACTGTTTGATGCATGGACATGAAAGTATCGTGAGCACATTAATAATGACTGAGTGACACAGCGGGGCTCCACGGGGGGTCAAGTGGCTCTGCCCTGCACTAGTCAGGCGCCTGTCAGAGCCGATCACATCTGTCGAGCAGAAAGTGAAGCTGACTGCTCCTTTAAACGCTTCAATCTAAAACACACACACACACACACACACACACACACAAGAGAGATACTAGTTGGGTGACTTGGGCAGCTGACAGGAAGAGAACGCTCACATCCGGGAAGTCCAGGAAGTCACCAAGGACACACGCGAGAGATGACGTCGGCGGTTTTGTTTTCACGAGGCTGAAACTATTTGAGCATCAACCCAGAAACCAATAGGAATCTGTGCCATATTAAGGTGAACACCTCTTAATGAAGCCCTTAGCCCTTGTGCCACCTCCTCTGCAACGTGTCAACACGCACAAATCATAATGAGTTGCATAAGACCACAGAGAAATAAAAAGAAAACACTGCCATGTTTACCTCCCTACATTTTCCACCTTCAATTACATTACCGAGCACATGGAGCTCGCAAACCGACACCTACAGCGAGTGCACAGAGGCGTGTCTGTGATCATGAGACCAGATCAGAGTCCCGCTGGTTTTACAGGCAGCTCTGAGGGCTGTCTCACGACGAGGGGTCCGTGTTCACAGTCATTACTGTACACATGAAAGCAGCAGCATCACCGAGGGGGGGGGGTGATCTTTTGATTCCTCAGCAGTTCCTGGAGCGTCACATCAGAGGGGTACAGAGGTTATTTTCATGCTGCTGTCAAAGCATCCTGACTTTGTGGGTCACTTGCAAATAAATATCATCTGAAAGCTGCACCTTCTGCCGTGACAATGCATTTTTCTTTTTATGTACCTGGCAGCTTCTCATAAAAGGAGGGAGTTGCTGTTAAGAAAAACATGACTACACTGCCAAGACAGGCAAAACTAAAAGGTTCAGGTGCCGGCTTGAGCTTGTGCACATGCATCTCCCTCCTGAAGCCATTTCAAAATCTCAAAATACCTCGTTACTAGAATGAAAAGACTGTTGATGCATGGCTGCTTTTACAATAGCGGGCTGATTCATCCTCCCTGGCTGCACAGCCTCTGGTGAGCAGCTGAGAGGCGAGTAACGGTCGGAGCTAATGAGGATTTGTAACATAAATCAGAGCATGACGCGGCATGTGTGAGAGAACAGAGGCTAACGTGCACTTGCAGAGCAGTCGTTGCGTCAGAGTGACGATTTCTACAAACTCACTCTGTGTATATATATATATATATATATATATATATATAAATATATATATATCCCTCCTCTCTCACAGACAAATTCTCCATCTCCTGTGCGCAAACACGCTCAGCTGCTACATCCACGCTGACCTGAGTGATGATGCAATCACCCTGTCAACACACTCACAAACACAGGACGCTGGAAGTTCTTTTTATATGGTATTTGTGCACGTAACAAAAATACTATGATCTATAAAGGAATATATAGTAGTAATAGTAAAGATCAGTAATAAGGCATTTGCATGGGATGAGGGGAAGTCTCAGAGAAGAGGAAAGAAGAGGAAAACTATGATAAAGGAGTGAGGGACTGGAACGCATGACATTAAAGGGCCCAGGTGAGACTAAAATAAGGGAGAGTGGAAAAAGGAGGAACGGGGATAAGTGGAGGAAAAGAGGAGTCATGTTCCACCTCTCCAGCACAAATCACCAGAGGAGGCCGACCACGGGACTTCCTGTAGGACAGGACTGCTGATCAGGCATTCTGTACAACACACACACACACACACACACACACAGCCAATTGGACCTCTTCCACCTTGTGCCCAGTCAGACAGCTTTGCTGATGGGGAAAACAGCACAAGGAATACCAATGAGTGAAAGCAACAAGTAAAGCCCACTCTGTGTGTGTGTGTGTGTGTGTGTGTGTGTGTGTGTGTGT
>JAFBJT010108552.1:15476-25851 GCA_016785325.1 Chascanopsetta lugubris
GTGTGTGTGTGTGTGTGTGTGTGTGTGTGTGTGTGTGTGTGTGTGTGTGTATTTGTGTCTCATTCTCTATACCTGTGACTGACAATAGTGTAATTACAACATGCAGGATGTGAACACAATTACAAGGAATGCATTTTCCCATTAAACACACCTAAAAATTCACAACCACACCCCCCCCCCCCCACACACACCCCCAAACAACACACAAGCAGCATTAGAACAGTCTGTTTACCTAATGAGCACCTGCCAATTTTAGAAGTGGAAAAAATATATTTGGGGCAAAGTCCGAGGCAGTACACACACACACACGCGCACACACACACACACACACACAAACACGCACACATTGAGAATACACAGCAGCATCTTGTGCAGCTAAAATAAATCAGGTTTGATTGAGTTACACACATGCAGCTATGGCGACAGAAAGATATAAAGTACAGGTGACTTCAGCATTCTTACATTTGCTGCATGATGAGTGCATTGCATAATGCACCATCACTCTGTCAGGCCACTGAATCACTGATGGGCATTTTAATTAGATGAGCCGAGGAGATACACAATGTTTTCCAATCTCTCTCGCCCTCTCACTCTCTCTCTCTCTCTCTCTCTCTACACAAACACACACTCTCTTCCAAACCCGCTCTGCATGCAAAGACGTGTACAGACAGACAGACAGACACACAACACACACACAAGCATAGGACTGTGAAGAATGTTTCCGATCCCTTGTCTCCTGTCTCATGTGGAGTGACACAAGATGCCACTAGAACATCGTCAGTGGATTTTTAAAACTGGTTAGAGATGTAGGAAGAGTTGTTTGTTAGAGGAGGCAGGCAGACATATGACCACACACACACGGGCCTGACACACTGAGTCATGGGACAGGAAGAGCAGCGTTGCCAAAGAAAACACATATGCACAGGTACAAGCAGCGAGCTCAACTGGTTCACATCATCAAGTGGACAAAGAGAGAGAGTTGCTCCTCTGTACAGTTACAGGAAGTTATGAACACTATGAGGAAGTGACCTGGTGAAACATTTACACAAAAAGAGGAGCAGTGATTGGTGCTGAATTACCTGGAGTGACCCATAATCATGTAGCCGCTAAGCTGATTATAAACCAGGTCTTATCTGTACACCTGAGCAATAACAGGTGGGCGAAGGTGCAGGAGCGATGGAAGGACCCAGATTATGAAATCAGTTGGGCCGGGTACTAAAGAATAAAATGGATCCAAACACAATGTCAGAAATGTGCATAAACACACACCTTGTTGAGGAAGCTGAAATAAAGCTGATTCAGCAATGAGCTTCAACCCTGGCGATGGTGCACATGAGGGGAGACAAAGGGCCCGAGTCATGCAACCACTTACAGCACAGAGCCAGACTGAACAGGGTGGGATACGAGGCTTATTAGATTAAGTCTAAACACTGTTTAACACAATTAAACTCCACGTGCAGGAAATATGATATTACAGACAGATCGGGAGCTTGTATTCGTTTAAGCCAGTGAGGAGGGATGAAAAACTGATATGTAAGAACATGAACGGAGAGAAGTCGTCACTAAACCATAATCTCTCATTGCTGGGCAATCAAACACTACAGTTATTGTGGCAATTAAGTTCAATCAAAAGCAATAACACAAAGGTCCAATTTGATAGCAACGTGTTGGTGAGGCAAAGGGCAGATAACTGATGCAAAGCAAAATGAGTTTATATCATATGACAATCACGTAGACAAAGACAGTGAATACGATTGACTCGTTTCCAATAAGATCATTCACCAAACACGTGTGGCATATTCGAGTCATCATACATGTTTACTCCTCAGTTAAATGGTCAAATGTTTGACTGTGGATGTGAAACTAACAAACACAAACTGTTGGTAATGTTCCCTTATTTAAACCATTTATATGGTTGTATATTTTATCATGTCCGAGCCAGTGACGATGATAGTCAGCATCATCATGGCCCATATGAAACAATTCTGTAAAACCATAAAGACGTATTAAAAAAACAAAGACTTATCATTAAAGGTGCAGTAAGTAAGATTCAGGCGACGTTGTTACCATTTCTGTTGAATGAAAAATAGTGGGAGTTGTCACTGTGACTGTATCCTTGAATGGAAATGTCCACTCATTTCAATCCACTTGCTACAGGCAGATGCAAACACATAAAACAAACTACCATCATAGACTATCTCTAGAATGTGCTGGGTGTGGTGTTAGCTGTCAAAAAGCCTTCATCTCACACCATCCACGACTATTCACGCAAGTGCCAACACCTCACCTGCTGGGCATGTCCACATACATGTTCACTCTTCGCTCAGATCGCCTGATTAATGTTGATAAGAAACTACCAACTGATAAATATTGGACATTCATTTTCTCAATATAATTATATTGGTTAATGAATCTTAAATGGGCCAGGCCATTAGGAATGATTGAGATTATATAATAATAAATGAGTCGCCATAAGGGTTATTAAACACATGGGTGAAACCATCTTATCATGGTCTACTATAATAACATATTTATCAAATACTAATATAATAAACGATATGCAAAATGGCAGCATCCAAAGAGAACACCTTCTCTTAATGCAAAATAAATATCATTCTATATCTTATAATCATAAATCATTTAGGGTAATCAAAACAACAATCTGTACATTTAAGTGAAAACAATTCTAAAAACATATTTTCATTTTATGAATATATTTAATGCAAATTTAAGGAATTCATTGGTACATAACCCTGTGCACCTTTAATATTTTAAGCACACTCACTATACTGTGATGCACGTGTAGGTGGCTGCACACACTGTGCACTAAACATGAATCAGCTGAATGTGTTACGTAACGAGACTGTGGAGTCGTGACGTTGCAATAGTAGACACACTCCATCAGACCAGTGCTCCCAGTGACGTTGTTATCACCTTGGGCACCGGTGCAACAGGCAAGTTAAGCTATGGTTTAAATGCAAATAGGTGTTAGGCACAACTTCCTGTTGATTGACATCACTTCCCACAACAAACCAGCTTAAGCTTCGTTTAAGCCCCTTGTGGGAGCTCCGGGTTAGTGCAAGCTAAATGGCAGAGGAATGTGGCGACTTCCGGTGTGAGCCCAGGTGTGTTGGGCAGTCAGTTTAAGGCGTGTCTGTGGTGAGAGTAGGGGGAGAGGGGGAGTCCTGTGGCTGAGGTGAACCCCCCCCAAAAAAGGTCCCCGTTCCCGCCGGCTCCCACTCTCCCGTCCCCTCCCTCCGCGGTCGCCCCTGCTGTCAAAACAAACCCATCTTTTCGCTTTGAAGTGTACCGCGAAGAGAACGCAACAACACGAGTGCATTGGGACACAAAGCTACTTCAAGACAGGGAACAAAAACAAGCAGCATTAGCGGTTTTGTTTTGTTATGTTTTATCGGAGACTTTAAAGAGGACAGAAGGACACTAACTTACGATGCATTTCCTGCCAAGGTAGTTGAAGAGGACCTCGTTTTGCTGCGGTGACAGGAGAATGGAGCCGACGTTACCTTGCCGCCGTTGCGGCGGGTGTCCGCTCATTGTGGCTCAGTTTACACCCAACACAGCGACTCTTAACTTGCAGTACAGTTTCCGAAATGACACATAAACAATCCCGCTGTCGTCGCTGGCCTTCCTGCGACCCCTCCTCCTCCTTCTGGCACCGGGTCGTTGTATCCCCCTCCCCCGGTGATCCGGCAACGGCAACCACGCCGGTGGTAGTGTAGCCTGGGTGGGGGTGAGGGCTCCTCGGTCTCCTCGGGAGTGTGGATGAACGAAGCAGCCGCAGGAGTGAAGATGCGACAGGGTGAAAACTTTCCTGGGAAGTACGATCGCCTTAGAACCCAGAGCCAGCTCCATCCAACATGGCAGCACCGGGACGAGACCACTTTCTGGGAATAGGGGTCGACAGTTTACCGACGGGCTCCGTGACGGCTCCCATGAGGGAAAACCAGCACTAAAAACTGCCACAAGCGTCCAAACAAGTAAGTAAAACTGTAATCTGTGTTTATTTCTATGTGTGTAAATTGAAATTGTGGATTTGATAAAACAAAATGTCCCCAACAAGCTCCTGTGAGATGGTTTGGTCCAGTCCGCCTGTGGCTTTTATGACAGGAATGTGTGTGTGTGTGTGTGTGTGTGTGTGTGTGTGTGTGTGTGTGTGTGTGTGTGTGTGTGTGTGTGTGTGTGTGTGTGTGTGTGTGTGTGTGTGAAAGAAACAAGGTGCAAGCTGCCAAGATTGTGTCCTGTCGCTGCTCATGACACTGCGAACGGATGCATGTCTAACCTTTAATACACGTTGATGAGCAATTAAAGCTCAAGTGCATGTTCCTGTTTGCAGGCAATGCGGTTTTAAAGGGTCAGTCTGCATGATTTCCGTGACAGTGATTCGCTGGGATGGCTGCTGGAATATAGTGTTTTTAGTGCTGTGGTGCAGTTTGTCATTGTTGCTCAGTGCTGGAGCATGCGCTTTGAACGCATGAGGTCATGGGTTCCATCCCCAGCCTCTCCATTCAGGGTGAGGTGAGGGGTATTCAGCTGCAATATGCACATTCACCCGAAGTCGTCACTAAATCCCACTTAATGCAACTTTAATTGTCCATCTGAATGCATGTGGAAATCAGAGATGTCAATTCATGGTTCAGACCTTAAACATACTCAGCGCTGAGTCATATTGCCTGTAAAGTTGTATAGATAAGGGGGAGACAACTAGTTTGCTTATACTGATAATGATCGTATTATCATAATTATCATAATTATTTCTCAGCTTTCAACTCTAACTATAGACTTTGTAAGTAAAGGCTGCTCTAATTACCATGTATACCCTGAGGGATGTGGGTCCCAGATATGACACATGTCTCACACGCACAGTGTGTGTCTCTAGAATCCTTATCAATGCAATCTTACAAACAAACCACGGCCATTGTTCTTGATTTATGGAAGAAGTCCCTTTCACAGTGAAACACTTTCTCCTCTCATTGAGCAGTGCCCATCTAACCAGGCCTGTTTTAAAAGAGGGAGTGTCCCACATGGAACTGTACATATTTTAATAATTGTCTGGAGGGCGTCAGTGATCATCCGTGACATGCTCTGTCAGGCCGCGAGAGTGGATGGGTGTTGTTTGCCTGCGTCGAGTCACAGAGAAGTCAAACAAAGAGACATTCCCATGTGAGCAATGTGCTCTATAGAAATCGTCCAATTGATCGCATGAGCGCAGCTTTGAAATAATGTGTTGTTCAGATTCAATCCTTTAGAAGGTCGTGACGGATCAAGTCGAGTGTCAGGGAGGTGGAAGAGTGGATGTAAATTCCATGTAAATCAATCTTATCATAGTACAATGGAATTCTGATTTGCGTAAGGATTTTGTGTTGGAATAAGCTCCTTATATCTACGTGACCTAATTTAACAAAAAATTGGAAAAAATGACATCTTGTAAAGTGTGAAGAGAAACATTTGGAACGAATTCCATGTCCTGGTGTCACTTTGATCAGCTTCCCATCGGAATCAGCACAAATACTGTCGTCTGCCTCAAACACACACACTACACATGCCGCCTGTGTTGTGTCTGCGTGTCTGTAAGAAGCTCTT
The DNA here is from genome assembly GCA_016785325.1 of Chascanopsetta lugubris. Classification (NCBI taxonomy): domain Eukaryota; kingdom Metazoa; phylum Chordata; class Actinopteri; order Pleuronectiformes; family Bothidae; genus Chascanopsetta; species Chascanopsetta lugubris. The sequence goes on from JAFBJT010108552.1 coordinate 21,078, forward strand.
CCTGTTCCTGTGCTGCGTGTATGAACATACGTGTGCATGGGGTCAGGTGTGTGTGTGCATGGCACAAGTGTCTAATAGTTTGTTGGAGACCTCACTGTCTGGGTCAGAGGGGTTACAGAATGGGAAGGGAATGACTCAGCACTTCCCAAGGTGAAGCCGCAGATTGAACTGTGTTCGAACGAACAGGGCAGATGACAAAGATGCAGAAACGCCTCACACATCGTGGAATTGTGGTTAAAAAAAAAAGGCTCTTTAACAAGATAAAGTGTGTGCCAGGCCCCCCCACCACTGCTGCTGCTTCGGGCTCGGTCTGGTCCGACCTGAAAAACCAGACCGTCACCTTGAGAAACATTGCTGTGCTGCACCTTCACGTCAGTCAGCTGGAGAGAGGAGATGTGTGAGGTGTGACTCATCGTTAATGAGGGTGCTGTGGAGATGCACAGTATATGGGCACGTCTTTGATTTATGCAGGGGGAGTGAGAGAGATGGCACTTGATGGAGGAGTGCGGGAGAAGAAAAGCAATAGACAGGAAAGACAACGTTGTGTGGGAAAGAGAGGGTTTGCAAGGAGAACCCTAAGATCTACCTCTCCGCCAATCTGTCTGTTTATCTATCTATTTCTCTCTCTCTCTCTCTCACTATCTATCTATCTATCTATCTATCTATCTATCTATCTCTGTCTGTCTGTCTATCTGTCTCATCCTCACTCTCTCTCTCTCTCTGTCTCTCTCTGTTTCTCTCTCTGAATGTACTGACACTCACACTCACAATCAGAGAGCTGGACTTGGAACACACACACACACACACGCACACACACACACACACACACACACACACACACACACACATACACACACACACACACACACACACACTGCTGCTTGTAAGATAATTACAGTGACATCATGAGGAAAGAGTCAGTTCCAATGTATTTCAAAGTATTTCCTTGTATGTGTTTATACATAATGTATGGTCAATCGTTTATGTGGGGATGTATTTCATTGTTGATGTTTGTTTAGAGGGTTATTCACTCGGGTGAAGTCGCCTCCTCCGGGAGCGTCGTGGAAAAATGCTCACTTGACCCACTTTCCACCACAACAAAGAATTGAAGCTACGAGAGAGACACAGGGAGGAGGACGACATGAATATTATATTTTGGATTCTGGAGGGGGAAAGTGTCCCCCGCAGGCTTCCATGTAAATATTTCCAACAGTTGGCCTTTTACTCATCTCCTTGGCTTGTTTAACACTGTGAATTTAGGGAAATGTCACAGCGGGGTCACAGAAACAGAAATATTCATACAGGAAAGATGCAGCAGTGTTATCAGGGGTGAGGTTTTACGTCTGGTTAGGATGCTCGCATTTGTACATGATGTAGTTTTACATGAGTTAACACATAAAAGTTAGCTGCTGCAGCTGTGACATTGATATCTTTCACTATTTCTCATTCTTAGGAATTCAGGCATTCACAGGAAGTGCAGCAACGTTGTGATTCTGTCCATTTTACCATTATTATACCATTTAGTTTTTTAAATTATGAAATATAGGAATTGTATATATATATATAAAATCACCCTTTATTATATATAAATATGAATATGTGTATATATATATATATATATATATATATATATATATATATATATATTTATATTTTTTATGCAGTTCTAGCTATGTCCACAAGAGAGCAGCATTGTACCTTTACACCAACAATGATTCGAACCTATCACAATCCTAAACTGTGCTGCAGGACGCTGCCAGCAGGTGGCGCCATGTAACACAGAGGGGAACCTTATCCACCCGAGCTCAAGGTTTGGTGGCCCGTGCTTCCTGCATCTGACTCCATGGGAGGTGACAACAGAAATTCCATCTCTCAGGTGACTCACACACAAATCACAGTATCTGCGGACAGCAGGAAAAGACGGAAGAGATTGGAATGTATGTACTTCGTAACCTACAATAGTGCATTTTTTTGTTGAGTCCTGACATGTTTCCTCAGTCGAATAAATACAGTTGTAGTCTGAAGTTTCAGATCACGTGCACAGCTGTTTTACTTTGAAGAATCAGCTGTAAAAAAGGGGATTTGATGGTTCAGCGACTTGAATGAAAACTTGTTTATGCTCTTTGTAGCTTTGGAGGCTGTGAGAGCTCCATTTTGCTAAAGTGTACAAAATCCGGCCAAACAGGTTCAAACATAATACGCTGACTGTAAATGAATTCTAACTCTTTGTTCTAAATAGAGCTTGACAGGTGTGTCAAAGCAGCCGTTCACCTGGTTCAGGGAGCAGAGGATTGTGAGTCATTTCAATTCAGAGTGTGGGATTATGTACACTTTGTAATTCTTAACATGGAAACCACAACATTCGTCTGACATGGTGCCCAACAGAAGATGTTACCACATGTCCCTGCAGAGGGCGCTGCTGCCCTGTAAAGGTCACAGTGTCACTTTAATTGGATTGTTTGAAAGTAGTGAACTGGAGTGATCTAACAAGGACCCTAATCTAATCTAATGTAATCTAATCCAGATTGCACATTAAGAATTTGCAGATTATTTTGGCGCTGTTGTACAGTTCTCCTATGTATTTTTAGTGGGTTTTCCCCCTGATAAATATTATATATATTATAAAATTACCTTTATTGTTCTCTTATCAAGAATCCTATTGAATCTGTATTGATATTTTTCAGCAAGAAGAGGCGACACTGAACATGTTAGATCCAAGATGGATGACATGATTTGTTTTTTGAAAGTGAAGCCGAAGCATCTTGATTGCCCCCTGTTGGCTGGCTGCAGTATTAGCTTGGAAATAATGTGCTTGTTTCCAGACTTGCTCCGCAGACGCACACACCCACACTCACCACCAGAATCCAAAATCACACACCACAGGTCAAAGGTCACCGCCCCACTGTTTCCACTGTGCCACTGACATGTGAAATAACAGCCACCATTTGGAATTACATGACGCACACCAACATGTAAAGCACAAGTCTGCGCTTTATACCAAACAAACACTACTGTACTGTTTGCATAAGTGAAGTATTAATGTGCTTTCATATTTACTGCTGTGGATAATTCATGAACAGAACAGATGTAAACACATTCTCACAGCAACATGACTTGCTGTTATTTATACCGTCCAACTCATGTTTTAGCACCAGAGTGTCAGACTGGCCTGTCTCCTCACCGCAGAGCCGCTGGTGATGTGCTTAAGGAATTTTGGCTGCAGTTTAGTTTCGCATTGTTTGCTTTTATCTTTAGTGAAGTAACTCACAAGCCCTACTGAAAACTTATTTATTTTTTTTTTTTTTTACAATTTCCATATGTTTGATTCTGAATAGGTTCAAACTCACATTGCAGTTTTATTATTTCTTATGGTATTATTTCAACACACTTATTTGTCTAGTGATGCAATTAATTGTGGATCCTGAATTTAACAGGTCACGTACTTGGAAAGATTATACATGGGAGATTGCAGCTCAGTGGCAGTGCACATACTTTAATTGCATGAGGTCGTGGGTTCAACCCCCAGTGTCTCCATTCACACACATTTGTATGGTGATCTGGATAATAGTAATAGTAATAGATAGTGTCTGCTCAAATAAGATTGTTGAATTGTATGTCAAGAGCCATAATTTGATGTAATGTATTCTTTTCAATTACATATTAAATTTCCTTATAACTCAGTCAAGTATGTAATGTTTTGTAATAACTTGACTGATTTGATTGAATTAAGTTAAATCTATACTTAAAATATATACATTTAACACTGGAATAGTTTTGTAAACGATGTATCTAAACCAACCAACCAACCAACCAACCAACCAACCAACCATAAAACCGACCATAAAGTGCGATAAGTGCTTACACAATATGTAAATATGTACTGGTAATACAAAGTATTACCTGTCCATATGCGTTGTGTTCATGAGTACTTCCAACAACATTTCATTGCTGACGCGAAAAGGAATCATCATCTCTGGTGTGGAACAATGTGTCCACAAAGTGTCAAAGCCACCTCCTGAAACCATCATGGACCTCAGCAGTGACACATGAACAGTGAAGAGTCAGAGCAGTGGCAGCCTTCAGGCTCCATAACCTCACACCCAGGTGTGTGCCTCCCTCCTCGGCTCCAAGTCAAACTCTGTGCACGGAAAACAAAACATGTTCCCTGACACAAACAAGTGGGATCATCCCGGGTCCAGCGTCTCTGTCTCCGTCTGTCCTCCCTCGTTGTATCACAGTGTGGAGCTGCTGCTGCTGCCGTCCGTCTCTGTCCGCACACGTCTGATGCTGACACGGCTCCTCTGAAGGCATGTTCAGGTACCGTGTGTTTTTATTTGTTATCATTGAAATGTGTTCAACATACGAAAGTGTCAGCGCAAGCCCTGCGTGCTGTTCTTGTTTTGGAAAAGCAGGTTGACTTGATGGAGATAGATGTTGTCGTCGTACTTTGATTTCTATCAGAGGAACAGGAGTGGGCTTGTTGTTCCCTTTACTTCAAATATAATGTGAATATGTAATGTTTTATGTTGCCTGATGGAACAAAAGTATATATTTTGTATACGCAGACACAATACATAAATATTCTCTTTTTGATCAAATGTTATGAAAATCTTACGTTAATAAGAGTAAGTTAAAACATGTTTATATTAGAAACTAGTGTTATTGTGAGACTTTTAGAAATATATTTTCTATTTATCGAGTAATGTAGAAATGTGGCTGCTTTCGATATATTGTGAAAGATTGAATAATATATATATATATATATATATATATA
>JAFBJT010108552.1:25870-46601 GCA_016785325.1 Chascanopsetta lugubris
ATGCATGGTGTGCATTCTTTATTTATTGCAATATATGTTTGAAGAAGAAAATACATAAATATATGTTGCCAATTTCAATATATTAAAATGTATTTTAGAATGTATTACGTTATAATATTCACTATCTGTCAATATGTTTTTTGCTTGTTTCAACGATCAAGGATTTAGTGCCCTCTCCTCTCATCTCCTCAGGCAGGTGGAAGGATGGTTCCTGTTTCACAGAAGAGCAGAGGCCGTGTGTTTCTTCTTCTCTCCCTCACACAGTCAGTCCTCCACCCTCCACCTCTCTTCTTCTTCGTCTCTTTAGCCCTCATATCCGTCTGGCCTGCTCCTACACTGTCTGACCCGAGGACGACTAAGGTCACGACACGGTCTCATGGTGGCCTCGCCGCATCACCTCAGTCTAACGCCGCCATTTTGGCTCCTCCTCGGAGTCCCGGGTCCCTCCGCTCTCGCCCTCTTTGTCGCCCTCCACCCCTAAAACAAATGTTTCAGTGGCTGCCTCACCACTGCAAACACACATCATGGTCCCACAGAGCGTTTTCAGCATCTTCACACAAACGCCTTCAGTCTTCTAGTTCTGAAATGTCTCCTGGATCCTCAGAGGAAGTCTCTCGGTTTCCCGTCTTGTCATTTACTTCCGCCAAATTTGCCTCACCTCCCAAACCTTCGGCATCTTCTATTTTCACAATCAAGCCGACGCCCCCTGTCTCCACATCATCGCCCCCAGTGACGTCCTCATCTCTCATTTCGACTCCGCCCCCTGTCTCCACATCACTGTCCCCAGTGACTCCCTCATCTCTCATTTCGACTCCGCCCCCTGTCTCCACATCACTGTCCCCAGTGACGTACTCGTCTTTCATTTCGACTCCGCCCCCTGTCTCCACATCACCGTCCCCAGTGACGTCCTCGTCTTTCATTTCGACTCCGCCCTCTGTCACCACATCAACGTCCCCAGTGACGTCCTCGTCTGTCATTTCATCTCCGCCTCCAAAACTGTCACCTGTGAAAATTTCGCCATTCCCTAAGAAATCCAGATCCAAGCTGCCGCCACCGCTGCCACTCCCTCACGCCCCCAACCCGCTGTTCCAGCACCAGCCTTTCATCGTGAGCTGGAACATCCCAGATCTGGTGTGTAACAGATTCAACATCTCACTGGACACGTCAGCGTTTAAAGGAGTTTCCACACCAGCAAAGGTCAGAGGGCAAATCTCCATGTATAGATTTGGGATTACTAGAACAGAGATGGCATCTTGAGATTAAGCATAAACTTTTATCCAAAGCAAATTTTTTTGCTATTGAATTCCAACCTTATTCTTAGTATGCAAAATGTATCATTATATTATTGTTTAATATTTTTTCTTGATATTGTAACTTTATTGTTGACACAAAAAAAGAATATGATCTCTTCATTTGTTTTGACTTTTTGCTCCTTGTTTTTTATCCACATTTTGAAATAAAATAATATAGAATAAACGAGATAACATAAAATAAGATCAAATAAAAATCCCTTCTCATTTAGTTTGACTTAAGTCTCAACATGTCATCATGTCTCAACATAAAAAGAATCAAAATCCAAAGTATAGGACTTTCTTCATTTTTCTTATACTTTGCCCAAATACTCTGTTTGCTGTAAATGCTCATATATCACACACATCCCTCTTTAGCCCTAAACTCATGAACTGGTGTTGTCTCTGTCACAGGTTCCAGGTCAGTTCTTGTCTCTGTTCTACACCGACCGTCTCGGTCTGTACCCTCATGTCAACCTGGTCTCAGACAAACAGCTGCATGGCGGGATTCCCCAGAGGCTGAACCTCACAGCCTGTCTGAACAAGGCCAGAGCTGATATCAGCCACTACATCCCATCAAAGACCAGCCGTGGCCTGGCGGTGATAGACTGGGAGGAGTGGCGCCCCCTATGGGACAGAAACTGGGGCACGAAGAGAATCTATCAGGACTTATCAGTGGAGCATGTCCTGCGGCAGAACCTCTCGCTCTCTGTGCAGGAAGCCGCAAAAGAAGCCAAACAACAGTTCCAGGTCAGAATCAACAATAAGGACCGGTGAATATTAACGATTCATTTGAGGAATACTGATGTTTTTTTTTTTTTCTGTGCAGGTGGCAGCCCGGAGTCTGATGTCAAGGATGTTGGAAATGGGTCGAGCACTGAGACCCAACTACCTGTGGGGCTTCTATCTGTTTCCTAACTGTTATAACTATGGCTGGACGGAGCCGGGCTACACAGGCCGCTGCTCCAAGGAGGTGAGGAGGCAGAACGATGAGCTGCTGTGGCTGTGGGAGTCCAGCTCCGCCCTCTTCCCGTCTGTCTACCTCCAGGTCCAGTCCACTCAAAGCAAACATCATTACTGTGATTTACAATCCTCGGTCATTTTCAGGCTGATGTTTGTGTTTGTTTTTATTTCCAGGCCTCCCTGGCAGACAACCCCAGAGCCGCCATGATGGTGAGGAACCGCGTCCAGGAGGCTCTGAGGGTGTCCGCCCTCCAGAGGAGGAGTGGTGGCGCTGCGCCCGTGTTTGTTTACACGCGGCCCGTCTTTGTTGATCACAACAGACGCTTCCTCAGCCAGGTAAACAAACAAGAGCTGTATGTAAATGTGGGTCCATAGTAATATTGCACCTTATTGTTAACAACAACACTAATAATAAGAATAAGAATAATGATTTTTACAATAAAATGAAATATCATTATTATTATGATATGATCATGGCCATAAATAATAACAACAACGACGACGACGACGACGACGACGACGATGATGATGATAATACTAATAATTGTAATGATAATGATAATGATAATAATAGTAATAATAGTAATAATAATAATAATAATAATAATAATAATACATTTCTTTACATCTCCACACACACACACACACACACACACACACACACACACACACACACACCATGAACTGCTTTGTCACTGCATTAGGGAGTGACCACTCACTTAAACTAGATGAGCTCCATCTTAGGTTTCTCCTCCACCTCAGCAGTGCTGTGTGCCCGGCCTGAGGTCCAGTTCTCTCAGGAGTTTGGTTTCCTATGGGAATCGACACCATGTCCAGGTGGTAACACTCACCTGGACGTGTAATCCTCCTCCTCTCTTCTCACCTTCCGTGTGTGTTCATACCTTCACATGCCTATATCCAGTCCTGGTGCCTGGTGTTATCACTACTGAGTCTTTGCTGAGTCATACATTGAGGCCTCAGCATGAACGTGTGTGACCATCTGTGTGTGTGTTTGTGTGAGTGTGCGTGCGTGTGTGTGTGTGTGCGTGTGTGTGTGTGTGTGTGCGAAGGGGGACTTGGTGAGCACCATAGGGGAGAGTGCAGCAGTGGGAGCATCAGGTGCAGTGCTGTGGGGGGCCAGTGCTGACTTCGATGACCAGGTAACATCACACCACAGACCCCCACTGACCTGCCGACAGACACGACAGTGCAGTGATGGCAGGTGGTCAGGACGGCACAAAGCTTTCAGTTAGAGGAAATAGAAGAGCCTGCGTTCCTATTTGTACCCTCTCCAACTACTGTCCATCAATAATGAGAAGACAGATATCAACTCATTATATAAAGGTGCAGCGTGTAAGATTTTTGCCATTTTTGTCATAAAACAACTGAAGTCTACCATAGTTTTTCCTGCATACTCGGGGAGGTGATGGATACAACACGCAACTTCACCGCTAGAGGTCACCAAATCTTACACATTGTACCTTTAATATAAGTTATAATGATGAGAAAAATACAAAATCATACAAAATCTAATTCATGGATCCATGCTGTATAGTTCAATGTAGAGCCCCCCCAGGTCCTTTTCCAATGGGCCCCTAAAACCCCTTGAAACGCCCCTGGATGGATGAATAGGAGTACCACCTAACAGAGACCTTTCCATCACTGCAACCAGCACATTCATACACTTAATATTCAATATATTCTCTATATTTGCTTTTTCAACATGTCTCTTGCCCTTTAACTTCTCTTCTTCTTCTCCTCCCCTCCTCAGGCCTCTTGTCATTCCCTCTCATCCTTCCTCTCCTCCACCCTCAACCCGTACATCACCAACGTCTCCTCGGCCGCCGCACTCTGCAGCAGCTTCCTGTGTCGGGGAAACGGCCGCTGCGTTCGCAAAAACCACAACTCCAACCACTACCTTCACCTGAACCCCCAACATTTCAGGGTCAAGCTCACTGAGAGGGGCCACCAGGCCTTCGGGAGACCCGCCATTGGGGATCTGAAGGCTCTGAGCAGGGGATTCACCTGCCAGTGCTACAAAGGGCTGAGCTGCACCCCCAGGACGTACGGTGAGCTCAGCAAGGCCCTGAGGTACAGTGTGAAGGAGGAGATGCACCGCAAAGCTCAGAGTCTGAATAAAGCCGCGGTGGATGAGCTGGGTCCAGCAAAGGACAGAACCATGGTGGACTACAAAGTGTAGCTCGTTAAATGAGGCCTCCTTCCAGCTGAGAGCTTCACAGAGCTGGACGTGGAAATCCAGAGGATCAAAAGGCGTCCGAGTGTTGGACCCAGAGAGCCTCAGTTGCATATTCTCTGATCGAAATGGAAACCAGGCTGCAGCAAAAAAAACAAAACGATTCGGCAAATCTGGCGCTGCCAGCTGCCTCCTCCCATGGCCAAAACATTTGATAGTGAAAGCATCCTCACCGCATAGAAAGGCTCCACACTGTGACGTCAGCAGGTGCTTGTGTACAGTGAGGGAGGTAAACAGTGAGGTGACTGGTTCTCATCAAACACGTGTCATGGCGTCCACTGTTCCCATTTGCTTGTGAGTTGACTGAATATGTAAATAAACGAAAAGAGACGAGGGGGCAAGTGTGCCGTCATGTGTTCAACTTGGAGAGCAAATACGGTGACGAGGTTTATTCCTTCAAGTTCAAACTTAAAGGGCCAGTATGTAAGATTTGGGATCGGCTGAAATGCAGTGTACAGTATTTACATCAGGAGGGAGCCCTTATGTAAATCCTATACACTGTATTGATAAAATATGCTTTATTTAGATCATTTATTCATAATAAATAAATAAATTACACATGTGTATTTTGTTTGTAGTTCAAATTGATAACAAAATTGATATAACTTCATTTTATAATGCTCGGACACTATTTGAATTTCCAAAATCAACCACTAAGTACTCGTGCATGTATCCAACACCGTTTTCTCTGTACCTCTGTATACTCTGTTTTTCTCTATGTGTCTTCCAGTCATTGTTAAGGCATTTCCAAGCCTATTGGGACTTACTAATGTATTAGCAAGCATGCTAATTACATACCCTTTAAATATAAAGCAAAATTAGCATTGTGCGTATCAATTCAGTCTGAGTCCATCAAGAAGTAGTTTAAGGAATGTGTAGTACTGAAAATTGCTTGTTGCTATATATGTGTATGTGTGTGTGTACACAAACACACACACACACACATATATATACATATATATATGCATATATATCCGTATATACACACAAATCATCATTGAACAGTAACATCCCACTGTTTGTTTCCATGTGAATGAAACCATGTTGTCAAGTTAGTGTGTCATATTCCCACATTGTGTTGTCAGCAGATACGGCGGATCATTAGTGCATTCCGTCCATGTCCTCTGGGTGTGTGTGGTTGTGTGTGTGTGTGTGTGTGTGTGTGTGTGTGTGTGTCTGCTTGTTACAATGATCTTGTCTGTGGTATCAAGTTGTACAAGATGCGCACATGTTGCATCATGGCTCTGGGATTAACGTTTCGCGTTGCTCAGTGTTTTGGTCGTCTCTCCTCGCAAGAGGCTCAAGAGTCTGGGCGGGTTGTCCACTTTAAATGAATGCCAGCGGTGTGATTCTCTGTGCTTCTGCATGCTATGGTGCATGCCTCTGTCTCTGGACTTTGCTTCATGACTCGTTTCCCGCCTTGGATAAGACTATGGACAACTATTGACGGCACCATGTCAGTATATTCTGCTGTTTATAATGTTTTGATTCGCCTCCAACGACCCAGACAGCAAATAGAGAGGACAAAGGAAAAGCTAGTTTTCCCTTCATTCCTGTCGCAGGCGTCCGACCTGCCCAGCCTTTTTTTTTTTACAATCCAGTTTTACAGTCAAATTAGAAATGACATCATAGGTTTAGATTTAAACGTCTTATCTGTTTTATGATGAGAGTGGAACAGAACTCGTCTGAATGGTGCCTGATGAAATTGAAAGTAAATGAGTGAGTCACACAGTAGGAAAAACTCAGATTTAATGAAATTAAAATCTACATAGGAGGTCGGTCCTCTTTCATTAGTGTTGTTCTTCAATCTTTTCCAAATGAACTTAAACATAAAGGTCATTATAGGAAAATCCTAAAAACATAAAGAGGTCACAGACATTCCCTCATGTGGCATGAAAACAAATAAGTTGTCATAGCTGCCAAGTACACAACATAAACACAATATTTTTTAAACTTAATTTAAATTTTGATGCTTTAAATTTGTAAATCTGCATTTTGATCAAGAGAAACATGAACATAGTAGAATTCATTATAATAATCAATGTGAATTATTTTAATGACTGTCAATGATTGCCTTTCAGTTTTATTCATGACATTCATTAGTTTTACATAGAACTGAAATATTTATATTCAAATTTTACATTCCGCCAAGTCTTTAATTAAATTACATGAGTTTAGAATTCTATATAAAATAACCAGATTTTACAGAAATGATTTGGAGGAGCCCTGATTTAAAATATGACGTAGTTAAACATCATCTGCTCTGATGGTTCATACCCTAAAAATCATGTTTAATTAGTGTTTTTATTGGATGTAGTCAGAGGTCACACGCCCACTATAAATCCAAACACCTGGAAAGTTAGTTTTAAGGACACATCAGTGTTTAAATTCATTTATAAATGATTATTATTAATGCACTTCTCATTGGAAACCATGTCAGTTGTTTCACCAATTGACAGATATCAAAAAGAATGAGACTCTTCAGGTCAGTTCGAGTGGAGTGGACCTGCAGATAAAGGCACAGTCTGCAGTAAAGTTTGGTTCGTTTTAGATCCACAGTATAAATCTAAGTACGCTCAACTACATGCAGAGCCAGCCCCAGCCATTTTGGGGCCCTCGACCATTGTTGTTTATTTCTTGTATTTGTTCATTTTGTTCAATCCATTTCATTTGATTATAGACGCCCTCCAACAGGTGGCGCCCTAGGTGACCATATGCCAAGAGCCGACTCTGGCTACATGTTTTCTTTTGCTACATTTATCACCGGGCACATCTTTATATGCTAACAGTTGCATTCGTGTGGAGTGAAGGGGAAAGTGGAAGGTCAGAATGTATAAGGTAATAAAATGAACATGACGGGATGAAGAGATCCTAAACTACTGACTTTTTGATTTTAGGTGTTAATATGATGGAACCTGAATGAAATTCCTCCTTTTATATGAAGAACAATTTGTCTAAGTCTCTCTGTCTTTGTTGATCATGCAGATTTCAGCTATTGTGTTAAAACATGCCAGGGCATGAACTAGTCTACCACTGCAGGTATTTATAAAAACTCTAACTTTAAATAAGTTCATTTACAAAGTGCTGCTCATGTCAGATCAGTAGAAATGGCAGTAAAGTGACTTTATACAAGTTTAACTTGTGTTTCATCCTCATGATTGGACCCAGGAATATCAAGTCCATCCAGATTCCAGAAAGTCTCAGCGACTGTTGTCATGGTGACACATTCAGTCTGAATCTACAGCCATTTCCACATGAGAGGGTTCACTAAGTTGGGCTGACCCGGTCCAAGTTTCAATTTCCTGTTAGTAACCGCTACACGAGCTCTTCCCTTTTCTTGTGATGTGGTGCACACGAGAGGGTTTTAAACTTGTTTTTGTCCTGCTACAGTGACGTATTTCACCAATGTCTTCATAATACAATTGTTGGAACACATGCCAGATATATTGGTGACTTACTTTTCGCTTTTCATTTTGAATCACCTGCTTACACCTTGTTATTGAGTCACAAGTACAAAGCTCTGGTGCCAGGTGGAAAAACCTGCAGTTCACATGAAGGCCACTTGAGGCTGTCAATCCCCATTCATTCCCATGTTAAAATGGTCAGTCACATTTCTGTGGCCTCTCTAGCGACACCTGGGTCGACCTGACATGTTCTGTGGATGCTGTGACAGCACCATGGGCCCACTTTCTACCTGTGTGCCGCCTCCTTTTGTCCTTTTTTTAATGGATGAACCAGGAAGTAGGAGGAGTTCGGCATTAGCAAGATGCAGAAACCTATGGCCCACCCTTTATGTACAGTCTATGGTTGGGCTAGGCTTCAGATCCAGCACAGTCATCAGGATGATGTTGTGAGCTCCTCACATTACAAGACTGTGCACACAAATCTGCTGACCGGACATTTCCTACAAGTGTCCACCAGACCTGTTCACACCCGACCCGGCTACATAAACACCACCATTTATAAACGCTATCCTCTATGAGTCCAGTTGTCCATTGACCTCCTGGTCCCTGTCTTTGGTGCACACCCTGACCCTCAGCAGGACATTGGACAGGACGTCCTGGTACAGGCTGAGGCAGACCCAGCCGGGCAGGTAGAGCAGGGTGATGAGCCCCATGAAGTTGTGTGGGTAGTGGGAATAGTCCCACGAGCAGGCCCCGAACTGCCGGAGCCCCAGGCCCCAGCAGAACTCCCACGTGTAGATGAAGCAGATGTAGATGGGCAGCCGCCTCCACGTCCCCCAACCGCGGCCGAAGTGCAGGTACAGGTAGAGGCGCTCCACCACGGAGCTGCAGCTGCCGTACATGAGGAAGGACCACAGGGACGTGTGTCCACGCAGGCTCCTCGTCTCCACCAGGTTGAACACGGAGGTGAACATCACCTCGTCAAGGAAGCCGTGCATGCCGAAGAACAAGAAGCGCGCGCGGTCGCGGAGGGCGAGTGGAGCGTGGGGCCGCACGTCGCCGCTCTCCTCCGGCCGCCGGAGCCCGGGGCGGTACCGCAGCGTGGACATGCCTCCGTGGAAGAGCAGCGTGAGGTAGAGAGCCACGATGTAGTGCAGCACGAGCAGCAGCTGGGTCCCGGACACCGTGTCCCGGATGCCGCCGATCAGCACCTGCAGCGCGATGTAGATGGACGGGTAGAGGAGCAGGTGGAACACCACGGGCCGGACGTGGAAGCGTCTCCTCTGCGCGTGCACCTTCTCCAGCGCAAGGTGGCTGAGCGCGTGCGCGACGCACATGCACGGCGAGGAGAACCCCAGCAGCCGGGGGTCCGGTTCCGTGAGGAGCCCGTGCACGGAGGACAGCAGGACGTCCAGGGTCACACCGTGCATCCCGTACAAGTACAGCCGCATCCAGCGCGGCAGCTCCCGCAGAGACGTCGCCGCGGCCCCGCTCTCCCCGGACGGATCCTCTCCTCGGCGGGGCGTCCGGGTCTCTGTCTGCGAGCCACCGGCGGTGTCTCCCGGGCGGCTACCTCGCCACCGAGCGGCCATGGTCGGTGTGTGTGTGTGTGTGTGTGTGTGTGTGTGTGTGTGTGTGTGTGTGTGTGTGTGTGTGTGTGTGTGTTTATGTGCGTGCGCAGGGATTCAGCGGCTCATTGTTGACAGTGAAGCGAGAACTGCGGCTCTATCTCCTGCAACTGGACTGACTGGTGATGCCTTCACTGACCGTCCGGAAATCTGACAACTTCTGAAAATAGCGTTTGACGTCTATAATAGTTTGTAAAAGCGTATACACAAACAAAAAAACAAAAACAACAATACGAATTCTTAAAGCGTGTTTGTAGGGCTGGACTATACAAACCAAGTTATATTGAACCAGACGTATTATCAGTTAACATATGTTATCATAATAATATAGCCGTATTTATTTATTTATTTATTTATTTAGGCGTGCACCTGTATAAACATGGGTACATGGGTGCCAGAAAATATAATCGAATACAATACGTTTGTTAGCATGTGATAAAAAAAGTGGATTTAAATACACATTGATGCCTTTATGTAGACAATGTTATAGAGGTGATCCTTATGTTCAGCTCATGTGATCCTGTCATCCACTGCCACTCTAAGGAAACTGCTCCTACATGCTGTTTCCCGTGGGTGTATGTAAATTCCCAGCAGCCTCTGAAGGCACCATAGTATAAACACTGATGGAGGTGGTGGTGGTGTAGCTGCATCCCTGAGACATTCAGGCCCTGGAGCCAGAGCTTAGTTACTCATTTGCCTCACGTCTCTCTGTGACGTCATGACGCTGTTTGAATCATTAGTCATGAATAATGATTATTACAGCAGATCAGCCCACAGCTGCTACCTGAGCCCTGTATCTTCACTAATGTCAGATGTGGCCCATTATAGCAGGAGTAAACAGTCTTCCATCATAGATTTATTAAATGTCCGATTTGTTGTTGATTAGTAAGAACAGTATGTACTGTGGACATAAAAATAGAGTTACTAATATAATAACCTAGAACTTGTTTATAATGTTTACATAAGTAGTCCTACAGGAGTCACTAGGCCTGTAGTACACTTAGACGCCCACAGGGGGCACTGTGCACCGCCTGATACTGTAGATATGGTCGATTCCTCCCCAATGGTAACGGTTTCATTGAAGAGTTAGTGGCTCGACTGCGTGCATGTGCGCATGCGTGAGACGTGGTGTCATTTGCCCAACTGTTGTTCTTCCCCCAGACTGTGGCTGTGATGGTGTATGAAGACAGTATGTCGTCAGTACTCACAGGAGTGCACATTTGTTATCTGTTTCTTTCTGTATGATCATATTTCACACTTGTAGATTCAACAATAATTGGTTGATTCCATGGCTTCACCTTTGTCTCCATCTATTCCCTTGCATTTTGGAAATAGATCATCTCAAAAATCCAGTGTTTTTGCCTGAGAGTAACAGTTTCTACCATTAGATGGCAGCAGTGTATCACGGTCCTCCCTGATTTGGGTGGGCCTCTGACTCCTGTTGTTATCATTCATAGAAACACAATCATGCAGTTTTATTATGCAGTGAATGTTAATGCTCTGTGGTTCAGTGGCATTAATGACAGTGGAGCCTGCATGTGCTCATCACCTTGCTGATCGTCATGGTGACAATGGATGATTCAGGCCGACTCCACTGATCAGTACATCAGAGTTTGAATACAAATACCTTTCTTTATGTAGAGATGGGTCGTGCACCTCAATATTCACTTTGTAAACAGATATGTGTCATCAAATACGTTTTCTCATCAGATCCAACCTGTTAGGCTCATTACAGGTGGTGAATGACTATGGGATGGAGCGGTGGGATATTTGATTTATGTGACGCTTGACCGGGTCCCACAGGAAATGAATCAGAATCTGCCGCCGTGCACTTAAAATGGGAACCTCTGAAAATGTAATTTCAGAAGCCATTTCCTCCAATTTGAGCCATTATTGAATGGACCCGCCGGCCCACTGTATCTCTTTGTGTGTGTATGTGTGTGTGTGTGTATGTGCGTTTGTGTGTGTGTTCATGCTGTGTGTCTTGTGTTTCTTTGCTTCTTCTTTGTTTACATTTGTAGATATTTGACCTAGTAACCTTATTTCATATATCTGTTAAATCATTTGCTGTCATTTCTGCTTTTATAGATGAATTTACTCTCATGTTCACATTATCAGACATCTTTATTGCCATAGCAACGACCAGATAGAGCTTGAAACAGTTGCACTCACTTGTCTGGTTGCTTTCTTTCTCCCCTCAATTTTCGCTTTATTCCAAATTATCGTGAAAAGGAAAAATGTAAGAATTTTGATATGACATGCAAACAGGTCAGCCCACACATTTGTACAAATCCAATCGGCCTCCCTCTTGTGCATCGTTTTTTTTTTCTGTTTCTGCCTTAAAACCCCCAAATCGCATGCTGTGGTGCAGGGGCGTGTCCAGCAGCTTCATGGGCCACGCAGACACAAAGGCACCGGGGCAAAGGCGCGGGGGGGGGGGGGTAATTGTCGTCGCTCCAGACGAACATAATCAGCGGCTCCTGTGGGGTCCCCACAGCGTGAGGCCTCAGACACTTGTCTTACTTTATCTTGTTGCATCAACCTTCTACACGTTGTTGTTGGGATTGTCCGTTCAAAATGGCGCTGGGTAGCTAGCATCCTCTATTTACATAACAATAAACATAGCATCGTATGTTATTGATACATAGCGAGTTGATAGTGCTCTGCTGGATGGTGAGGGAAACTACCTCCAACTACTTTGAGGTATTTATACATTTCTTGAGATGACGCATGATGTAACTTGCTGCTACACAACTTCTACTTTCTCCCATTTGTGTGTGTTTTGTGTGTGTGTGTGTGTGTGTGTGTGGGGGGGGGGGGTAATAAATCAGAGGGATAAGGATTATATTAACTTCTCATAGGTCAGCTCGTCTCCCCGGAGCAGCTCTGACTCTCGGCTGCTTCCCTCCTCATTAGGAATTCTGTGTTACCGTGACGACCCTCCGGAGTCTCCTCTGGTCACATGGCAACGCCACACCCCCACTCACCCCGTCTCACCTACATTTACCCTTCCTCTAAACCCTGTCTCCCTCCTGTCCTCGTCATATTGTCATTTGTTTATTGTCTGACTCGACCTTCACTCTCCTCGTCCTTTTACGGATGATTTTACGGACCGCCTGGTTTCCTGTTTGAATTAAACACACACACACACACACACACACACACACACACACACACACACACGCTGCTGTCGTCTTTCAGCCTCACCTCAAAACTCCCGAGTATAATTAATCTCCTCTCACCCGTCTCCTTCTCCTCTCTCCTCCCATCTCGTCGTCTCCATGGTAACCCCTGCACGACCCCTCCTTTTAACCTTTCCTCCTCCCTCTCACAGCTCCTCAAACTAACCCCACTTGTCTTAACTACACGGTATCGCTCGATGCTCCTTTCCTCTTTGATCCAGACTTGAAATATCTCTACTGACTCCCCCTGACCTTTCTTGTGCCACGTTTCAAAGCTGCATAGATACTGTTGGACGCGCACACTTTGTGTCGCTACAATCAATAAAAACACCTGTTTCTCCCATATTCTTTCAGCTAAAGCTCGTTTTTCCCTTTTTGTCCTCCTCCCTCGGATTTCTCTGAATCCTCCTCGACACCTGTTCAGCCTCCTCCGCCTCCTCCTTTGCTTTCCTGTCCACTCAGTCCCACAATTACACGTCTCTTTCAATCCACGTTTTAACCTTTGGCTCCCCCCAATTACTGCTTTCTCTCTCTCTCTCTCTCTCTCTCGTCCTTCTCCACACGTTTAATCAGCACGGAGCAAACCTAGTTAGTTAACTCCAGATGCCCTGAGTGTCCCCGTCTCTCTCCGCCTCTTCCAGTCTAGACAGCGGCGGCGGTTGTGGCGGTGTTGGATGACGATATACAATTTAGCCCTGGCCCCGTGTCCAGTGTGTGTTTACAAAGTGAGACTTCTTCTTCTGTGGTGGTGATGGATCAAAAGTGGCAGAGTGCAGAACAGCCCTTTGTGCATTCCATCCATTTTGTTTACCATCCCTTGTTCGCCCCAGGAGAGAGGGAGAGAGAGAGGGGGGGGGGGTTCTGGGAGATTGTAGCCATGGGATAGCAGGACTCCACCATGTGTGTCTGTCTGGCTCTGATTGGTGGAGCCGACCGCCGACAGTGCTGTTTATTGGACCTGTAGTAATATGGACATGGATCAGTGGAGACGCTGCCTCTCTTGTCTCTCTCTCTCTGCTAAAGTGTCTTTTCCTTTGTGTCTGCACAGACAGTCACAGGGAGGGAGAGACAGACAGAGGGGACATGTCAGTGGTGTGTGTGTGTGTGTGTGTGTGTGTGTGTGTGTGTGTGTGTGTGTGTGTGTGTGTGTGTGTCCTGCGAGAGCAGAGCGTGGGGGGTTGTCTGGTGATGATGCCACCTGGAGGTGAAACAGGAAGCAGCAGCAGCAGGTGTGTCGTGTTTGAGGCCGTGGTGTCACATGACCTCAGATCTTTGGCCTCATGGATATGGATCAGTCATTGACAATCTTTCTTCAGAGAGAGAGAGAGAGAGAGAGAGAGAGAGAGAGAGAGAGAGCAGAAAATATGAATTTGACAGACACACATTCTTTCTGTTGAACCACGATTATGCCAGTTAAATAAATAAATAAATACATATTTGGGATTTATTTTATGATATAAATATAATAGATGTTATGTCATTTATGTAAAATGCGAGACGAATGAAACCACAAACCGTTCGTAAACACGCACGATATGACTGCACCTTATAAGTGAAGACCAATCATTCTGAATGCCCCCTTGTGTGGAGTGACAGTATCTATGTGAAACCCCTCTCTCCTTGTGTATGTGGGTGTGACTCGGATCAAAGGCACACACTCACAATCACTCATTAAAAATAAAACACATTTTGTCATTAAGCATGACTTCCACACAGACACACACCCGTCTCTCCATCCCTTCTCTGTGAAATCTATTCTTGGCTCCACTATTGTCCTTTGATGAGCAGCTTGATATGTAAATCACACACTGGTTTTCAACTCCATGTAACTCTCGTAACCTGAGAATAAGGAGCAGGAGCAGCAGGAGGAGGAGGGAGATGGATGCTGAGATGTCGCAGATGGAATCATGTGATCGGAAAACAAAACAAATCAAACCCCCGCTAATGAGGTCCCTCGGAGGCCTCCCTCCACGGGTTCAAACTCTCCGCTGGGTATTATTGAATGTTTCACCCACAAACTTGAATTCCGTTGTCGAGCAGGAAAAGTTGTAACATGGTTCATGAAGAGGCCGCACTGATCTCCACGTGTGTGTGTATCCATTATTAACTGTATATTTGATACCTCTGCTGCTGAGGCTGTGGATAAAGACGGATTACATAGTATGAAGGTTCCCCAAAAGTGAGACGAAAATGTCTTGATTGCCACCTGCTGGCTGTCTGCGGTACTGTCTCCTTCATGTTAGCAGATGGGACCAAACAGTATAAATCAAACATGTTTTTCTGTAAAGGTACTTTCTCATTAATATAACTAATTCATATATTATTCATTATATTTTTTCAGGGTAAATATTGATTATTAGCAGATAACTGAATTATAATTCTCACATTTGAGATACGCACAAACGTAGCTCTACCCACCTTATCAAGGGTCCTTGGGTTTAATGAAAGGCGCGATGTAAAGTTATCATCATCATCATCATTATTATTATTATTATCATTATCATTATCATTATTATTATTATTATTATTATTATTATTATTATTATTATTATTATTATTATTATTATTATTATTATCGTGTACAATAAGAACTCAACACTTGTCATGACATCTACGTTGTCAATCACAGTAACGGTTCGGTTGTCGACAGCAGCCACTCTGCATAATCCAGGTCTGAACACGGTGATGTTTTGGCTCCGCCCCTCGACAGTGATCACTTACAGTGAGACTGTGCGTCACACTCTGACACCGTCGGGTCTGAGTCTCCGTGCATTAACACGACCCTCGCTCACTCTCCATCTCGCCCGTGAATCATGGGGGGCCACTCATTACTTACTGAGAGCATCTGTCAGTACAGTGATGGCTTTAAAATGAATGCAGATGAATGTCACTCTCCCTGAGAAGTAATGTTTGTGTTTCATAGCTGAGAGCAGCCCCCTCCTCCCTCCCCCCACCCTCTCTCTCTCTCTCTCTCTCTCTCTCTCCATCTGCCCTCCGTCATCTTTCCCTCACCTTTATAATTGAGCTATTTTCCCTAATAGCTCCTTCACTGCTCCTCTCCACCACCTCCTCCTCCTCCTCCTCCTCCACCTCCTCCTCCTCCTCTTTTTTGACCGGCATCACACAGTTTCCTCCTCGTCCAATGGGCTTTCAAGCGTCCCGCGCTGCTGCTGGATGCTGCAGAGGATGCAGATGATCCTCATTCTCCGCCGCTCCCTCCACCTGTATCATTGATAAGTGCGGTGCTGCAGTGAAGCCGTTTTAATTCAAGTTTAATGTGATGCTCATTTTAGAAGTCAACAGGTGAGAGGAGGAAAACATGGAGGGAGAATCGGCTTTGTATATTTAAAGGTGTAGTATGTAGAATTTAATGACATCCCACCTCTTACCTCTTATGGTTATTTTATCGTAGATCCAACCCAAATATAAAACTACCCATAATTCCAACCTTAAACCTAAATACTGGATCTTCAGTTTAGATAGAAAAATCCATCAACCACCTTTTTTGTTCTTATTTCCGATTGGAAAATTTGTCCTAATGATGCATAATGACAAGGTCACCTTAGTCATTTTCCCTGAGGAGGGCGGGGTCAGGAAGTGTGTTAAGGTCATATTGACCCTTTTAGTTTGGTATTCATGGGGGGGGGTGGAGGCACACGTACTCATGTATACATATTCAGTGTATCTATACATAAGCCCCCGCCCAGAGCTCCAGACTCACTCACGGTGTCAGTGACTAACTGGATTAGGGGCGGAGCCTCTCTCTGTGTATCACTGACCCGTATCCAGTTACATGGTTTTCCCCCAGAGACAAAATATGATCCTGTGTGTCACTGGAGGATGAGGGAGCAACGGAAATAGTAGGCGATAAGGGAAAGAGAGAGAGAGAGAGAGAGAGAGAGAGAGAGAGAGAGAGAGAGAGAGAGCATATCTTCCTACCTACCTACTTCCTACCTACCTATTAATATATCTACATATTTCTCATGTTGCTGTGTAATCTGCAGAGAGTTCAGAGGTTAAAGGGATTATTATAATCTTGTGCTAACCAGCTATTATCTTGTGTGTTTAATGTAGAAAATAGTTGATCTCAGTGACCCCTGGGGCTGCGCATAGCGCCACCTATTGACCCTAGTACCCTGTACTACAGTATTTCCTCTGTGTGGACACGAACACATCTGTAAATGTAAGTGGGAATGTCAGATTGGATGTTTGAAGACGGCATATGTTGCTGCATGGAATTAATCTTAGAATTAATTTTCCAGGATTTTCCAGGTTCTTTTGAACTGAAATTGGAATCTAAGTTGTTGACTTGATGCAGAGTGGGGCAGAAATTCAATGAATAATGTAAAGATGGAGCATCGGCTGATGAGGCCTTTGATTTATTGGTGGTTTATTTATTCCTCCATGTTCCCCTCTCTCTCTCTCTCTCTCTCTCTCTCTCTCTCTCTCTCTCTCTCTCATCCTCCTCTCGTTTCTTCTGTGACTCACGTTTGCTCTTTTCCTTCTTTGTGTTGTCTTGTTTATCCACGACTCCCTCCATTCTTCCATCTCTGCCACCCCCCTCCCTTTCTTTTCCACCCACCCACCCACTCCCTCTGCTGTCTGCCTGCCACACACACACACACACACACACACACACACACACACACACACACACACACACACACACTTGAAATGTCAGGGGAACGCTGAGCTAATGCCAACCATAAGATTCTGCTAAAATCTGGCAGACTGTGCGCGTGTGCACATGAGCTGAAATATGATAAGGATGTATGCGTGTGTGTGTGTGTGTGTGTGTGTGTGTGTGTGTGTGTGTGTGTGTGTGTGTGTGAGTGTGTGTCTGCTTGTGTGAGTGAGTGAGTGGTGCTGGCACATGTTGGTGAACATTAATATCTGTCATCTGTCATCTATTATCTGTCACACAGGGGTCTGGCAGAGGAACAGGATGTGAGATGAAGAGATGAAAAATAGGGGATGACTTATCAGACGTGTACTCGCTCTATTTCCATTTCTGTTCCTCCTGCAGGCGATGTCCTCTCCCTCTCATGCGTGGACTAAGCACTGTGTGTGTGTGTGTGTGTGTGTGTGTGTGTGTGTGTACTGTAGATATCGTCCTTATTCTAACACAGTGCAGGACGATGAAGCCGTTTGTGTGCATGTTAGGTTTTATTACGTCAGCAACAATGATTGCTTTGCCGTTGTATCGGCACACACACATAGGATTTTCATTACAGATGGACAGACGGCAGTGACGTGCAGCGAAGTTCATGGCTGGTGAGGCACTGAGTGACTAGAGCCCTGCGCAGGACTGTTCTCTTCACTTCGCTCCCACTGAATATCTGAACCATTAGCGCCTGCGCCCGCAAAACCCCCGAGTATTCATGCCCGCACACACAGTCGTAGAGATGCATTGGTTTTGCGTCTTCTCCTGTGCCGCAGGAGAAAACACGTCAGACCGGGAGTTGTTCCAGCGGTAAAGGGGAAATGTTAAGTGCCAAAGAACTGAAGACATCAGAAGCAGCGCCTTGTGCAAAAACTGGCCAATCAAATCACGTCAATCAAAACAACGTATTGATCTAAACGATTCAAAAAAGAATGGGCTGCAGAGAAGAAAAGTGACGCGGGTCCCTCAGCTGTTTTAAAAAAAAACACGCGACACTCGCGCACGCATTTTGCCGAATGCAACAGCACCAAGTTCAACTCGTGTGCGTAACAGTGTGTAAACGTGGCTTCGGGCACTTTTTCTTTCATTGGAGCCTGCACACCATTAAGCTCCGAGGCCATGACAGCGGCTCCATCACAGGTCTGAGCTACAAGCTTTTCAACACAGTCACACTTCTCCAACACCTTCAGGACACACTCGGCAACTGCAGGAGCGCGTCTGTCCTCACTCACTTCATCGAAACCCCAAAACGCCCCCCTTACCCGACAGTCTGCTTCAGTGTTGGCCACATATCGCAATACGAGTGAAATCTGGGCTTGGTTTGTGACATCTGTGGTCTCGTCCACTTCTACAGCAACAAATGGCAAATGGCGAATGCAGTCATCTCCTTTTTTACGTCATTTCTAACGACATCGGCGACTGCTTCAATGAAGTCATTCTGTATTCTATTTGACGAGCCAGAAAACACACACAACAACGTCTCCAAATGTCTGGCTAGCCTGTCATCTCTCTCAGCAAGAGCACGCAAGAGTTCAAGACAGTTGCCGCCATTAGCAGAGCCTAAAGTTTCATCATTTCCACGAAATGCCAGCTGCTGTTTGGCGCGGAAGCAGGTGGCATCGATGAGATCTTTTTAAAAATCTCCAGCTTCTCCTTTACCTTGGCGTCGTGGGTGCTGATGCTGAGTCTTCGCTGTTCGTCCAGAGCCGAGTCTTATCCTAGACGTTCCGAATGTTTTTAGCGCCATCTGGCTCTGAGTGTGAATGGCGGACTGCTCGTGCTTTACCAGGCTTCTTCGCAAATTGTTCGGGTCACAATATCCCGTCCGATTCCAGACATTGTCACAGGTTGAGAAAAGGAGGCAGGAAAAGCAGAAAAGGCGGTTTCTTGCCGGACATCCACACGGCCAGTCTGTTCGTGTGTGTACCACTCCGTTTGAAAAGAACGGCTCTTCCGTCCTGTAGTCTGAAGTAAATCCTTTACTTGGTCTTCCCTTTAATCACTATCGCCTGTTTCGACTGACAGTCCAGTTTAGAAAACTGCTTGAGTTTAGATCTGTAATCCTCCGTTATGAAAGTCAGGCGGACGAGAGGGAAAGAAATAAAGGGATGGCTGCACTTGGCTCGCTAACTCGCGATTGTGGCTTCAAGCTAGCTTGCTGTCACTTACCCTGCGGTCGAGCCTGGGGTCACAAGCGGCGCCCCCTACCGTGAGGCAGGAGAACAGCGTGCCTCGCCTGATGCCTTCTCACAGCCGTTTTACGATCACTCCGCGAGCGCAAGAAACACGTTACACGCACCGTTGTTGACCAAAACGCTGTACATTATATACATCCCCTAAACTCTGGAAATTTAGTCTAAATAGCAGAAGTGTTTGGACATTTGAATAGCGGCATACAGAGTGACAGCAATATGGTCCCACTGCCTAGTGAGTCGAGTCATTGCGCAATCCACGATGAGGCACCGCGCCTCCACCGCACGTCTCCTCTCAGTATTTGAACGGTCAAAGTGAAAATTCAGCGATTTTGAAATAAAAAACAAAAAATTTTTTATGGTGGCGTTCAATGGAAAATAACTTCATACTACAAATCACTGGACAAATACAAGCATTTAATTTATTTTTTTCATTTAACATTTTTTTTTCTTTCCTGACTGCACGTCACTGACAGACAGACTGACGGATGGACAGACAGATAGACAGATAGCTAGACGGGTAGATAGACAGATACAGGCAGACGGACAGACGGTTAGACCAATACATAGATGCACAGATAGACAGATCGATAACTGGATGGAAAATACAGCCTGTGTGACCAGCACACACCTTTTGTCTCCTGTCGTGTTGTTTCATCCTGTGCCAGAACATCAGTTTCATTTTTTTTCCTTCTGATACATTTTTAGAATATCGAACTATTGACAAAACTGACACACACTGCACTCACTTCCACACGCTCCCAGACATCCATGGCAACACATCATACATCCAGGTCTACTGCAGTGAAAAGTAAAAGGTAGAACGTATATCCGGGCTTTGTGGGTCCGAGGTCTACGCGTGTTCTGAGAGAAAACAAAGTGGAAGCTCTTTAAGCCGCAGCCAGAATGAAGGACTGAGGAGCGGAACTTTATTTTTGCTGTGTCGCCTCATTAAGCCATTTAAATGAGCTTGAAAAATAAGGCCAATTTCCTCTTTGCACGTAGACTCAGCAGTCACAGTTGGAGAAGCAGTGACCTGTGCATACGTGTGTGTGTGTGTGTGTGTGTGTGTGTGTGTGTGTGTGTGTGTGTGTGTGTGTGTGTGTGGTAATTTAGGGCTTTGCTCTAACAACCAAATTATAATTCTGCCCATGTA
>JAFBJT010108553.1:0-21442 GCA_016785325.1 Chascanopsetta lugubris
TAATAACCAGGAAACTGCGCTGGGACCTTTGACCTTTGACCTTTGACAATGAGCAGTGGAGGCGAACACAGCCGGAGTGGAGCTAACAGCCACCAGCTCGTTAGTAAGCAAGTCCAGAGCTGTCCTCCCTGCGCCGTCTCCTCCACTCAGCTTTGATCAATAGTCAGGCACTGGCTTTCACTAGAGGGTTTATGGGATGTACAGGTTAGGTATTTTCAAAGTTTAGCATACTCTTGCAAGCGTCTTCCAGAATCATGGACTCCATGCTGAGTCATTTTCTACACTCTTGGCAATAGTCACTTTTGGTAGTAGTAGTTATTTTTCGCCAAGTCAGCAGTCCCTGGTAAATTGCTGTCATGCTAAATCACAGGTACGCAGCTTTAAAACCTCAAGTATTTTCACATATTTCGTAGTTTTAAAAACTGTCATTCCCACTGTATTTGTCTCTCTAAACTTTAGTCCATTTCTGTACTCGTCTCTCTCTCTCTCTCTCTCTCTCTCTCTCTCTCTCTCTCTCTCTCTCTCTCTCTCTCTGTGAAGGACATTTGGCTGATTGATGGTGGTCCAGGCGTTTTGTTAAGAGGCTCCAGGTGGAAAAGCCGTTATCAGCTGTAGGCCACCAGATTACCTCCAGCGGCTCTCTGCTCCAACTTCTTAAATCCTCTCATTCACAAGCTGCTCTCAACACACACACACACACACACACACACACACACACACACACACAAACACACTCAGGCACACGAGCAAACTCACATGCACAGATGCATATGGCCACATCGCCCCAAGATATATTTCTTATCAACACGTTGTCGCCATATTTCATACTTCTCTCACTCCGCTTTGTCTTTCTCCATTTTCCTTCATTTCATCTCCATCTCTCGGGTCAACAGCTTTAAATCGACACAACCGATGCAGAATGTTGACTTTAAAAAAAAAGTCCACTCCACTCCCCCTCCCGTCTTGACCCTCCGATTAAATCTGGCTCACCTGTTATCTGTCACTTGCACCTTAAATCCGGCTGTGTGAGCTGCTGAAACATTAACAGAGGGTTTGTTCCGAGCGTCCTGCTCACTGACCTGTCTGACACCAGATCGTGGGAGGAGCTTAGGGGCCTGTTTAAAGGGGCAGTGTGTCAGATTTGGTGACATCTAGAGGTGAAGTTGCCCACCGGAGTGTCCAATCCGACCCACTCGAGATCACATTGGGCCA
Organism: Chascanopsetta lugubris; assembly: GCA_016785325.1. NCBI lineage: Eukaryota > Metazoa > Chordata > Actinopteri > Pleuronectiformes > Bothidae > Chascanopsetta > Chascanopsetta lugubris. The sequence goes on from JAFBJT010108553.1 coordinate 1,213, forward strand.
AAATGCGCCCGTCTGGCACGAGAGTCTAATTATTTCCGAGGTGACGTCGACCAGTTTAACCTGTGAGGCCGTCATGAATCTTCCACCGGTCGCCTCGTGCCGGGAGGCGTCACCCCGGTGTCGGCAACATCCGTCAGAGGAGGCAAGCCCCTTAAACGGGGCCCCGGCATCTGTATATATGTATGGGTGTCCTGCCCGCTCTCATTTGCATGCTCCCCTTTCCTCTTCCTCTTCCTCTTCCTCCTCCTCCTCCTCCTCCTCCTCCTCCTCCTCCGCCCTTCATTGCTCTGTGGCACTTCTGGGTCAGCCGCCGTCACCACAACAGGCAGCCGCTCAAACTCGGGGGGTGGGGGCGGGGGGGGGGGGGGGGAAAGAGAGGGATGGAAAACAGAGGGAGACAGAGAAGGTGTGGGTGGGGTGTGGGGGGGGGGTTATGGATGATGAGAGGAGAGGAGACATACGGACGGACACAGTCCAACAGACGGAGAGCTATGGGGACATTTGGAGGATGCATGAGGCAGTTATGAACCTATTTGGTTTCTTCTACAGGAGGCGCCCGAGTGTCACTAATGGCAAAGTAGGGGCTGGTAAACACATTTCTGTGACGGCACGACACTGCCAGGAAACAAATTAAACTCTCTTCTCGCATTTCACACCCTCTCAACCCTTTTCTCTCCATCACCCTCAATTACTCATTTCTTGCCACTCTGCTTTTCCATCTCTGTCGCTCAGTCTGGGCGTTTTTATTTATTTATTTTTTTAACCTCTATCTTGCGTCTTCGCTTCCGCCTCATCCAACAACAAAATATATGCAAACGCTCGCAGGAAAGGTGATGGTGTGTTAAAACAATGGACGCCCTCTGGTGGTCGGCCGCAGCAAAGGCGATCATTCCGGCCTCCTCCTTTTGTCAGTCATGGGGGATGTAAGCAAATGTTCGACGGATTCAAAGGTTGAGAAAATCGGTCATTTGATGGTTTAACAGGTGAGACATCGGAACTATCTACCGAGGCGTATTCTCGATTGGTCGAGCAGATCAGTGGGCCAACACCTGTTAATATTCGGTTGCCGTGGCCCAAACTTGGGCTCTAAAGGCACAATATATTGTCATTTTGATGTGTTCCATTTATCTCTAGGAACAGGAAGGAAGTGGAGAAACGTGACCTCATAGAGCGCAAGTCGGGGGTGTCAAATGACAAATTAAACTCGCTTCTCGCGTTTCACACTCAACTCTCACCCTCAATTACTCATTTCTTGCCACTCTGCTTTTCCATCTCTGTCGCTCAGTCTCTCTCTCTCTCTCCCCCTCTTTTGGGTGTTTTTTTCAACCTCTATCTTCACTTCCTCCTCATCCATCCCTCATGCACTGCCGTGTACACCTAAAAAAATGGAGGAAAAAACAAAACAGGGCCATATGTGCCGGGCCGTGGAGCAGAGTTGTGCTCCTGATGTTCCTGCTGAGGCGGATAAGTGTCTCTCCGCAGCCTGAGCCCACTCCAGCCATGCCCAGGACATGTGGACAGTTGGCAGGCTGCGTGGCGCCGGCGCCGAGCAACGCGGTGGCTGGCTGCTTTCTGGCGGCCGAGTGTGCCGAGTGTGTACCCGGAGCGTAATGAAGCTTCTGGGTCCTGGTGCGGGCTCTCGCCGCTCGCTCTGTGCACGGCGGTGGTCGGGGGCGGGGCCGGGGGGAGGGGGGGTTGGAGTCGCCGGTGCGGAACAGGAGGAGGAGAGGTGAGCGAGGCGGCGGCAATAAAGCTTTCTGTACGAGTTGGCTCTGGAAGCCGTTGGCGCGACTGTGCGAGTGCTGCGTGTACTTGTAGCACAATTAGTAATGGATTACAAATGCACTCCGAAGCGCACGGCTCGGCTCTTTTGAGCTTCACAGATCAAAGACAATACACAGCCTTCTCTCAGTATCCAAAGGTTTACACACACACACACACACACACACACACCATTTTGCATAATCAGAGGCAGAGTCCGTCATGGCTGTAATATACATAGAGCTGCACTGTAAACATGGCCAAATGGTGGTACTGCAACTGCTGATATGATCACAATATATATTAATGGGCTCATTTAAGGGTAACGGGGGGGAAAATAAAACATTCAGATGCTTACAAATTCACGAAAAGGTCAGTGTGTAATTGTTTTGTAACATTTGTAGAAGTGACAAAAATGGCTGAAATCATAGAAACTGCACCTTTAATCCAGCACATGTAATGAACGCATAGACTCTGTGCAGTTTAGCAATATGGGGGAGGAGCCACCGTGATGAAGTCACTCACTCACAAGTTAGTCTCAGGTGTCACTTGCGAGGTGGCAGGTGGCTTATTTCCGTGCTGGTAAATAACTAACTGTGTGCTGCAGGCAGCCACCAGGGGGCGATGAAAACACTGGCTTCATTTTTGGGTGTTTGTGTGTGTGAGTGTGTGAGTGTGCGTCACATCTCTCCACACTCATTGCCACTTGTCCTTCAGCGCATCGATCTGTGAGTTAGGTTTTCTCTCTGTCTTCCTCTGCAGCGGGTCAGAGCACAGAGGAGGTTAATACCTGTTACACTCTAAATAAAGCAGCCATATTGTGTCCACTGACCTCGGCAGTCTTATCTATTGGAGACGATAAGTCAGAAGGTAACATCGCGCCCCTGTCAGGGTTGCCATGCACCGATCTTTGTCTGTATGGAGCGGTGACCTGCGCGACAGATATTTCTATAAGAGAGAGGCAACATGGGATCATGGGCTTTGTTGCCGGGTAGAGTTTTGGAAACAGTCAACGAATAATCCACTGATCCATTATGAGCGACTGCCATGGTGCCACCACCTCAGTGGTTTCACACGCTCAACTTCACCGGTACCTACTATATGAGATATATTCTCGATACACACACATATATATATATATATATATATATATATATATATACATACATATATATATATTTGGTTGTCATATATATCAATACTCGATTGTCATTAAAGCTCAAAATTTTAGGGCTATGGGAAAAAGCAGGTCGTACATCGGGATGATAACGTTTGTAAAAATGTCTCTATAATTCTTTTGTTCTTCTATTTCTAGAGACACAAGTGACAAAAATCGTACAGACCGAACCTTTAAAAGTGGAAGGTTGCTCCTCATCCCACCTCCTGTTTCCTCCACCCACCCACTTCCACTCACATCACATCCCACCCTGCAACGGCCGCCGGCGTGCGCACGACTCCATCACCTGTCTGAAACTGTCGCTCCCTTCCGCTCGCCACCGCCTTTCCTTTTGATCGTCTCAGTCGCCCTCTCGCACGTCCGCCCGCCAATTACCGAGCGTCACTTTACCATTATTGATTTGCCACGTGACATTTGAGGCTGAGACGTGGAGAAGGGGCGAGCGAGCGAGCGAGCGAGCGAGCTTACGTGAGGAATGACTTGCGGTCCGTTCCCCATTGCCTTGAAACATTTGGCGAGAGAGCTGAAAAATCAAAGCTCAGGGTGGATGAGTCTGAGTATGTGTTAGGGTGTGTGTGTGTATGAGAGAGAGAGAGAGAGACAGAGAGGAGGGGGGAGGGGGAGGGAGACGGAGAGAGCGAGCAATGAGTCCGTTTGGCACTAACCCAGGATATCAAATATTGCAGGGCGCTTGAACTTTGGAGAGTCAAGCCTCTGCCAAGAGAGCATTGTGTGCTCATAAAAAAAAAAAAACTATACAACCGCTTTGGTGGATGTGTTTGCAAATGTGTTGTGAGTACGAGCAAACTGATATATGGAAGTGGTTCGCGGAACTTCCATGGAAACTGCACTTGAGTCTTTTCAATCAAACTAAAGTAGAGAGGGTCGCGCCACAAGAGCACTTTAGCCTTCAAATGAGGAATGATGAGAATAGACCTGTAATTACTCGTGAATCCTCTCCGTCCACAGCCATCAGCTGAAAACACTGATTTTGTCTACGTGTGTGTGTGTGTGTGTGTGTGTGTGTGTGTTCTCTTCCATTCATCCCTTTCCCACACTCTGAGTCACATTTAAAAGCCTACGTACAGGCTTTAACCAAATGTCACGTGTCATCTGTGCGCCTGCACATAAACACTGACACATGCACAGAGCGTACGGACTCTTCTGCTCATTGTCTGCACTGACAATGCACACGTACGTTGTCATCACACATACTGTTGCGTCCTCCCACTCGTGAGTTTACCCAGTGGTCAGCCATGTTCACTCAAAACACCATTTTCCCTCTGTGTTCGAGTCCCCCATTCACATGCAATGACATGCTGAGGTGAAGAGAACATTTGATTTTGACAGTCGTCTTCCAAAGTGCAGCTTTTGTTTGATTTGTTGGAGTTGTTTTTGACGGTGAGCACTGGTGAGTGAAGTTTGTCAGGCTGGGCAATGATGCCGATGAAAACGTGACTTTCAGCTTAACACACACACACACACACACACACACACACACACACACACACACACACACATATCGGTGAGAGAGTGATTTGATCACACACGTGCCTGTGCCCAGGGCCGGCTCTACCCAATGTGGCGCCCTAGGCGAGATTTTATATGATGACAATGTGACTGTTTCAATCCCGTGTCAACAGTGACAGTTCAGATCAGACTGTCTGTTTTACTCTGCTGATGTATATGTTCATTTATACTCATTAATCATTACATCAACATTTCACATAAAAATGAATTTTACACTTGTTGTGAGAGTACACTTCGCCACTGCACCACAAGTATCACTAAGTTCTTTATGAAAGGGAGTAAGACATTTGTCTCAATCAAACCACAACATACAGCCACTCTCTGAAAGAATAGTTCTATATCATTTCCACGAGCGAATCTCAAACGAGCAACCTTACCCGTGTGGGGCAGTTGCTCTCTCTATTGAGCTAAATGTCACCAGCCGATCAAATGAAGTGTTTCAGATCAGTCCGATTCAGGAAGAGTGACACAACATCACACTAACAACCAACGTTGTGTAGTAAGATGTTAGGTCACATCTTGTGAGGAGATGTGCCAGGACATGATGCCCAAGCAGTGAGGGAATCAAGACTTTCTTCTTTGTTTGTTTTCAATCTTTCATTTTCCATCATGTCTCCGTGTCTATTCTCTCACTCTCCTCTGCTGCTCCATGTGGGGGTCCCGGTCGGGTCATCAAAAACATCACAGGAGAGTGTGTGCATGTAGGTGGGCATGTGCAAGGACGTGTGTCCAGCTGTTGCTGCCTGTCTGATGAAGGCTCCAACTATAACCTGTTTTATTGGCAAATATGATTTGTGGAGAGTTAGTGGAAGAAAGAACACACACACACACACACACACACACACACACACACACACACACACACACACACACACCTGGAATTTAATGAAATTCATGTGTTCTTCCAAAATGTGTGTGTGTGTGTGTGTGTTCACAAGGTCTAGTTCAAGACCAAATCTGTTTCATGTCCTTTTTTGACCTCTGTGTATACACACAGCCACAAACATACACACACACACACACACACACACACACACACACACACACACGCACACACACACACACACACACACACTCGGACTAAAGGCCTGTGGGCAGTTGGTGTTTTTGCAGCACTTAGCAACCTAGTATTGTCTTACCACAATAACATCCAATCACCTGCCAGAACTAGACCCATGACCTCTGCTACAGAGCTGGGGATACGGGGGTATAGGACGCATACCAGTGTGGGGCAGGGTGATCCACAAGCAACCCTGTTGAAAGGCTTAGGTTTGCCCCCAGGCAAGGAACCCTCAACAGAGCATGTAACCTCTCTGTATAAGCAAAGGATTAGAGAGAGGAGAGGGGAGGGGGGGGGCGGGTTGGGGGGGGGGGGGTAGGGGGGGGGGGGGTGGGGGGGGGGGGGGGCTGTTCATCAGTACACAACATAAGGTGGGTACATGGATGATATCTTTGCATTACATTTGTGGACAGAGATTTCCCCTCCCTCAACTCCACCATCGTGTTACTTCTCTACCTGCTCCACTCACCTGCTCCCCTCCTGGCCCAGCCATCACTCTCCTTTCCCTCCGCCACTCCCCCCTCATCCCTGATGGTAATTGATCTATTTTAGCCAACAACCAAAGTGTCCCTATGTATGCAGAATGTGAATGGTGCCTGATTTAAGTTGATTCCTAACATCATGGTGCCACGTGTGAGGCTGATTAAGTTGATTCGCAACCATTGGCTCATTTTAGGGTCATGGGGGAAAAAAAAACGTGAACAGGATTATACATTCATGAACATGTCAGTATGTGATTGTTTTGTAATATTTTTTAAAAATTTTTTTTACAAAAATGACCAAAATCGTACACCTCTGCAACTTTCAGCTGGGTGATTTCTGAAGTGAGCGTACAAACCGATCTGAGGCTTCCTCTCTCGCATCAGAACAAACAGAATGTTCTCTTTATTGTCAGGTCGACAGCAACAGCGAGGAAAGTTGACTCAAACATGAGCACCAGTGCCTTCTGCACAGGGTTTTAAAAGTCCCAGAAAACAATAACAATGTAAGCATTGCTGTTGTTGCTGGCAACAAGCATGTAGATATGTAGGTGGCAATGGATCTCTCCCTTTTCTATCTTCGTACTCGTTCTTCTCTTGAGGTCTTTTAACCATAACGTGAGTTCCTCTTGCCTCACGCCTGCTCTCGTGGCAGCAGTAGAGAGGAGACCGTTCTGTAAATGTTTACCGCTACAAGATGTTGTTTAATACGTGACCGGAGAGCGAAAAATACAAAACATCTGGACACAGACCCAACATCTGCTGCGGAGAGGGCGGCGGATGGTGCGAGCAAGGCCACTGGAGAGACACAGAGGAGAGAGCGAGAGGAGAACAAAGAGGAGAGAGGAGGGAGAAATTGGGAACAGAGGACAGGAAAAGGACAAATTAACTGCTGATAATGAGATAACAACACCTCGCATAAAATGTCTGGTTAAATATTCTCCCTCCTTCATCTCCGGCCTCCTCCTCTCTCTCATTGAGAAACAACAGAGGAGCATGAGAGTCCAGTTCCCAGTGTAAGGGTGGGCCCTGGCGAGGAGCGAAAATAAAGCCAACGAGGAGCAGATGTTCAAACACACACTCACACACACACACACACACACACACACACACGCAGACACGCACACACACACGCAGACACGCACACACTTGGAGCAGAGTTCGAGTCCGACAACTGAGGACATGACCACACCCCTGCAACATTCAAACACACACAGTCACACACAGAAAAACCAGCACCTGATCTGTGAGGTGAGATCTTTGGGATATTTTTTTTTATTTTTTGTTGTTGTTTGTGTGAGGGATCAGAATTTCACTGACAATAAGCATGGTAAACACCAAGTCAACACCTTAAAGGTACAGTGTGTACGATTTGGTGACATCTAGTGGTGAAGTTGCATGTTGTACCCATCACCTCACTCTCACCCTTCCGAGCCTGCAGGAGAACCTACGGTCGACTTCAGTTATAATTCAAACTCAAATCTAAATTTTGAGTGTGCCCGCACTGAGCAACTGAGAAAAATGTCCCAAAGAGAGGACCTGCTCCTCGTGTGAATATACATTAAAGGGCTCATTTAAGGGCAATGCAAAGAAAAATGGAGGAGATCACGGAAATGTCAGTACGTCGTTGTTTTGTAGAATTTTTTTTTTCGACCAATAAAAGTTCAAAACTACCAGAATCTCACACACTACCCCCCTCCATCACAACATTTCCATACAGTCCACCTGACCGTTCACAGGCGGGAAAACCTCCTGCAAACTGGGCCTCGAAAGGCCCTCACAGTATCTTCACGATTCAGATGTTTGTCCTCGTAACGAGTTCTAAAACCATGGAACCAACCCAGAAAGGAAATGGCAACTTTGAAGGAGCCTAACTATTCTTCCAGTCGTTTTCATGTTGTGCGCCTTCCTGAAACCCCCCGAGGATGTGTGTGTATCTGTGTGAGCTTCACTCCGATCCATACTCATCAGAGGAAACAGCTGCATGGGTCCGTGCGGGTTGAGAGGGGCATGGTTTGCAGATAACCTCTAACATCTCGGACAGGAAGCTGGGAAAGAACCTCAGGAAGCAGCTCCCGGGATCGATGTGCAAAACAGAGCTCACATGTACGGCAGCGAGAAACATAAACACGGCTTTCACGTGCTGCAGCAGCACAATGCCTCGAGTGTGTGCAACCGCTGCGTTTGACGCGTTTGTGCGCTGAGACCGTGACAAACCGTCTGCATAATGAGGAGGTCTTTTTTTTGTCTCGGACGCGATAATGTCAGGGCGGCACAGCTTTTGCAACACCTTGACAAACAAAGCCATGAATCAATCAGTCAGCACCCCATCAAACGACTTGCTCTGTATGTTCCCAAAGTCTTGAGTGACTCTCTCTAAAAAAAAAAAAAAATACCCACCTCAGGCAAGAGGAGGAGAAACTGTGCCAGCATGCCGTGTTTTCTCAGAGAGGAAGCAGCCTGAGCAGTTTCATTGTGAGTCCTTCCTGTTGCTCTTGAAGGCCAGAGCACCGCGCTCTATGAGGCCCGTCTGTGTGGCAGGGCTTGATTTACGTCAATCACCTGCGCGGCACATATCCGACTTGGCACCGTCACAGCTGGACAGTGGGAGAAGGTTGGCTGCAGTGCGTTCCTCACATGCTTTGTGTTCTTCATGTGCAACATCTAAATGTCCCCGTCAACATTTGATCCACAAACGTGCGCTCTCCCTGTAGACAGCTCTGTGCGACTTGGAGCTTTCTGTCTTTGAGCTTCGTGATCTGGTTTGACAGAGAGAGAGAGAGAGAGAGAGAGAGAGAGAGAGAGAGAGAGAGAGCGAGCGAGAGAGAGAGAGAGAGAAGTGCTCTCTCTGGTGACACTGGTTTCACTTCTCTGCAAAACCACACTCAAATTCATCTGTGCAATAACCACCAAGCACACACACACTCTCACACACTCACACACACACACAGACATACACACACACACACAGACATACACACACACATTGAGGGCGGTCGCACGTCAAAAGCAAACAGTGGAATCTTGCTCTCCCATAACGTCACGCGCCCACCGACATAGGGCAGAGTTCCCATACAGATCAAAACATCACGGCGTCTGTGATGCGCGAAACGAAAGTCTGTGAGCATCCGAATGCGCCGACATCGACTAACAGTGACGTCTGTCCACTCTCTCCTCTTCCATCTCACGTTCTACACAAACGGACACACATTGCTTTCGACGTCGGCGGGAATACAACTGAAATGTATACATATATATATATATTTGAAATAAATAGGAAAATAAATAACAAACAGAGAGTTATTCATTTCCAATATAATCACTCCCAGACCCTGAGGGATCAGACCCAGCTGTGTTATCATTGGTGTCTCTACCCGGCCTGTCAAACACGCACCGACACAGGTTCACGTACGATGGGTAATTATTGCCATTTAGCACACGCGTTTATCGCCATTACGCCAAAACGACTTCCCCCTCTGAGCATTAGAATGCGCATCACTCTGGAAATGCCATTCAGACGTATGGTTGCTGGCAGACCAGAGCCAATTTAGTAATTAAAGTAAATTTATGAATCAAGTGCATTTGACTCATACCACTCGTTTTAACTCGTTCACAAATAAATGTAGGAGTCCCGACACAAATGAATCTCACATTTATCGCCTGCACCTGTAACCTCTGACCTTCAGCAGTAAAGATCTGACAGATTCTGTGAAAACAAGAAAACATGAGAAAAATGAAGTGAATGGGAACCCTGAGCAGCATCGTCTGGGCAGAGGCGTAACTTAAAGGTGCAGTGTGTGAGATTTGGTGGCATCTAAGTTGCATATTGTGTCCCTCACCTCACTCTGACCGTTCACAGTGTAAAGGCAAACCAATATGGTGGCCCTCAGTTCTCATTCGAACTCAGATGTTTAGTATGTCCGCTCTGGGCGAGTGTAAAAACATGGCGGCCCGTAGAGAGGACCCGCTCCTCATGTAAATAAACATTAATAGGAAAAAATAAAACATATAGGTGATTATGAAAGTCAGTATATCATTATTTATATATATATACATCAAATAGGCACATGTTGCATTCTTTAACACTTACTGAGTATTTTTCTTATTTGCATTTGTAAACGCACAGCAATGTACAGGCAGAATGCCATCTTGAAAGTAAAATAAATAAATTAAGGCTATTTATTTTGTTTAATAAAACAAGAAGATATAGATAGACCTGTTCTATATACGAAATGGTAAACTTAAACTGTTGTGAATTTCTTAAATTCCAGCAAAGTTTTACATTTTCACAATGAATACTAAAGAAGAGGAGGGAAACATTGCCTCAGTTGGTTCTGGGGCTAAAATACCCTTTAATTGCCTTTTCTCTCTCTTGTGTCTTCAATTATCAGCCATGAAATTTAATGATCAGTCATGGTGTTTTCACCATTCAAAATACAGCTCCCATTCGCTTCGAGATAGTGAAACAATGTTCTTTTCTCATGGAGCCACAATATCCATGACTTCAACTGTGTTTTAAGAAAAACAAACAGATTTATTCACAGTGTCAAACAGAAGATGGACACTAATATTTGATTTGATTTAACCCTCAAGGGAAAGAATTACATCTCCAATAGGTGGCACATACCATTTTACTATGGAAATATTACCCACAACCATAAGAATCATGTCAGCTATCACACTATCTTACATTGTTTTAAGACATTTACCACAGAACAACCATAACTGAACATGCTCATATTGGTTGGAAAATCAATCAGTCCTGGAATGTGTGGTACTGATGCTGTCAAATGTCAACACGGCCCTGGACCTCCTTCCCTTTCACCCCCTTTTTTCAATATCCTCCATGTTTTATGGTGGTGATTCATCCTGTTGCTGGTTGGCCATGGGTCCAGACTTCATACCGAGAAACAGAAATGAACAGGAAATATACTTCCAGGTACAGGAGACTTTCTAAAAGTGGGCGGACATTGTTATTTTTACTACTGGGCCACATCACCAACATCTCTACAGCTGCTTCTAATCTCCTTGACACAGGTTGATAATCAAAGTGTTGCTCACGGATACTTTGTGTTGAGGCATAACCAGTGTAAGAACCTCTGACCTTCTATGGTGGCCTGACTTCTCACTGTTTCACCTCCCCGCAGCACAATGACGGCAAAACAGTCTGGGGAAGTGTCAAAAGAATCCTCCAAGCCTACAGGGAACTGGGGAAGAGCACATCAACATCCCAGAGAGGCTGTTTATCAGGCCGACATAATTCACACACACACAAATATATCTGGACCCTCTGGCCAGACCACCTGACCTTTGACACCGTCATAATAGTGGGCCTGACTGAGCCAAAACACACACCCAGCGCGGTCCCATGGGCCAGTCTGTGCTTTCTCAGAAACAAAGATCACACACAAACACACACATGTACACAAGGTTAGACAAACACACATACATGCACGCTAATGCGTGTGCGCGATCAGTACCAGTTTGTGATAAGAGCCAGGGCCCTTAACCTTGCGCAATAGAGGCAAGACTTGTAAGTGGAGACAGGATTGCCCCGGCTCATTCAACTGTGTCCGTGTGTGTGTGTGTACACCCGGGTGTTGTATATGTGTCTGTGCATGTGTGTGTGTGTGTGTGTGTGTGTATGTGTGTGTGTGTGTGTGTGTGTGTGTGTGTGTGTGTGCACAAGTCTCTCTGAGTGTTTGTATCTGACAAATGCTGACAGCATGCGCGTCCTTGTGTATTTGCTAGAGTCAGTTTCGGAGTTACTTTCTAAATTCCAATCTGAGAAACCAGTCTGACTGCACACACATGCCATGTAACACACACACACACACACACACACACACACACACACACACACACACACACACACACACACACACACACACACACACACACACACACACACACTCACACACACACACACACACAAACAGTGTGCTTCAGTAGAGTGGTGATGTGGGAGAGATTTCTCATGGCTGGACTGCCCCAAGCTACTCTGAGTAAATACAGATTAATGATTGGCCCAGAGGCTGGAAGTGCATTCCACGGAGTTGGCTCCTAAAGTGACTAAAGTGTCCAAACACACACACACACATACCAAATGTGTTTTATGTGGCCTGCGAGAGCTTAAAGGCATATGGTTGTCTAAAAATAAAAGTCTGAAGCATACATTGCCCATGAGCTCTAGTGAATTACACATGCCACTTTTTACGTGTGGCAATATATTCAGTGTGTTTACAGGTGTAACATATATGGAATATTTGGAATTTATATAAATAGATTAATAAACAATAGTCAAATATGAGGAGAGTTTTGCATTACGTTAGGCAGTAATCACATTTAAAGTAACCAAGTATCACAATTTAATCCGAAAATGAGTTTGACGCCCCTGCTACAGCTTATCTGGTTTGAGAACTTCATAAGAAAACAGTAAATACTCACTATCTTGACACCTCCTGATTTGAGTGCATATATGTAAATGTCGCAGTCATACACTGGATGTTAACTGTGATACATTTGGCTGTGAAGTGATGTTCTGTGGCTCATAAACTGTGCCTTCATTTGATGGGAGCGAGCGAAGACAAAAAGAAAACAACCTCAACAATAACACCGACTGCCAACGTTCAGCGACACACTTTTCTGCTTTTGGGGATGATCTGCTCTTTCATTGGTGTAACAAATGACCGGCGACACTTTGCCGTTGGAGCTGGGTCCAGTGCGTACTCTGCGTTGTGTTGTTTTAATTTACGTTGTCCTGCTTTAAGAGGGTCTTTATTCCCCTCCGTGTGGCGCTTTCATTTTGATCCATATCAACAGGGAACACAAGATCCAACGAGGAGACTCTCGTACCACAGAGTCCCCGAGAAGCTCGGCGCAGCCGTGCATCAGAGCAGGAGCGTTACCCGAGCCGTCAGTTCCCCCCCGCGAAGTACACACCCCTACAGTCCTTGGAATATTCCTCCATTCTCCGGTTCGCTCCCACAGGCGGTGTCATCCGTGTTCTCCTCTGGAACCTGTCTTCTCACGAAAGACCCTCTGTGACCGCTTCTCTTCAGCACCCATCCTTCGGGTGCCGGATCCCAAAAGACAGTTTGTCGTCAAGGTGGATGCCTCCAACGTGGGGATGGGCACAGTCCTGTGCCAGTGGCCGGAGGAAGGGCCATAAGCTGCACCCCAGCACCCTCTTTTCTCAGTGTCTAACCCCAGCCGAACACAACTATGACATGAGGAACAGGGAACTGTTGGCGATCAAACTGGCCCAGGAAGAATGGCTCGAGGGGAACCAGACAACCTTTCCCAGTCTGGACCGACCACAAGAATCTCTAGAGCATTCAAGATGGCCAGACCACTCAACTCCAGACAAGCAGGGTGGGCCCTTCTCTTTACAAGATTTAACTTCACGCGCTCTGACTTACCTGGTTCCCGCAGCATTAAACCTGATGCCCTGTCTCACCGGTTCCAGAAGGAGGAGGAGCTTGCCTCCTTGCTTTTCTGAGGTGGCTCACTTCGTCACCCTCCCCAAAACCGCCTTCCGCCAAGAACTCCTGCTTCAGCACGTCGTCCGTCTGCATGGCATCCCACTGAAGTGGCCTCCAACAGAGGCCCCAAGTTCTCCTCCATCTTCTGGATAGACAAGCGAGGGTCACCATCGGTTCTCCTGCATCCTCCAGACGGGTGGGGTGGGGGGGGGGGGGGGGGGGGTGGGAAAAAGGGGGGGGGGGGGGTGAGGGGATGGATACAACATGCAACTTCACCTCTAGATGTCACCAAATCGTACTCACCGCACCTTCAAACTCTGTTATTGCCAAACAGATTTGCATTTGGCATCGAGTTTCCATCCAACTGATCCTTGTCAAATGCATCTTCTTGTGAGTATGATTTGAGCGACACTAATTGCCGGAGGTGAAGTCTTGTCAAAATGACATTTAGTCAATAACAATGATGACGTTGATCCAGATCTGAACTGGTGCCCATTTCAGTGTGTTCTCCTGCTGTGAGACAGAAACACTTGTCCATACTGTCCTCAAGTGCATTTTACCAGGACACAAAGACACCATTTATCTAGAGGGAGGCAGAAAATGAGGAGAGACAGTGACAGTGAGAGAGGGAAGGAGAGGGGGGGAGAGAGAGAGAGAGAGAGAGAGAGAGAGAGAGAGAGAGAGAGAGAGAGGGTTGGTCGACAGAGAGAGGAGGTTGGTCATTGGATTGAGAGGGAAAGGGGGGGGGGAGAAAAGAGAGGCATCTGACAGAAGAAGTTTCCAAAACAGCAGATCCTGGAATGTCGGTGGAAGGTGCCACATGGCTCCAAATATTTGTTGTTCGGTCGGCACGGCAACAGGGGAACAAGCAGGTGTATTAACAAATCTTTGTGCTGATACCAGAGTCGGAGAGAGGAAACATCCGGAGAAGAAGTATACAAACACAAATCTTAAAAATACATCTGATAACTAGAAAAATCAATCAGCAAAAAGAATTTCATCGCAAGAGACTTTCAAAGCGAAAGCTTCAGAGCAAGGTGGTGAGTCAATTCATTGTTAACTTTTTACTTTAACATTGCGAAATAAAGATACCTGTGCCATCACATACACACAAAGAGAGAGAGGGCAAAAAAGAAAGAGAGACAGAGAGAGAGAGAAAGAGGGAGAGAGCGAGAGAGAGAAACTGGGGATATACTGGAGATTCAAGAACAGAACAAACTGCTGCCAATCAGCTATGCACTCCTGCTTCCTCCCCACAGCCTCGCCCAACCTATCCCCAAACACACACACACGTACGCACACACACACACGCGCACACACACACACGCACACACACACACACACACACACACACACACACGCACACTGTTCAGATTTACTGTGTCAACATATTAAATTGAGATGGCTTATGACCATGTTCCCCATGGTGCCTTGTGGAAGGTGCTCCGGGAATATGGAATCGATGGTCCGTTGTTACGAGTGATTCGGTCTCTGTGCTTCCGAAGCCAGAGTCAGGTTCGAATTTCTGGCAGTAAGTCAGAGTGAGGGTTGGACTCCGACAGGGCTGCCCTTTGTCACCAATTCCTTTACGGACCAGTATGGCGGACGGGTTCGGGTTTGGTGGTCTCAGGATCCCGTCCCTACTTGTTGACGTGGTCCAATTGGCGCCATCAAGCTCGGACCTCCAGCTTGCACTGGGACGGTTTGCAGCCGAGTGTGATGCCGCCGGAATGAGGATCAGCACCTCCAAATCTGAGGCCACGGTTCTCAGTCGGAAAAAGGGTAGATTGCCTTCTCTGGGTCGGGAGTGAGTCTTTGGCCCAAGTGGAGGAGTTTAAGTATCTCGGGATCTTGTTCACGAGTGAGGGAAAGACGGAGCGGGAGATTGACAGGCGGATCGGGGCGGCAGCGGCAGTGATGCGGACGCTGCACCGGTCCGTTGTGGTGAAGAGAGAGCTGGGCCAGAAGGCAAAGCTCTCTGTTTCATGGTCAATCTACTTTCCAACTCTCACCTGTGTTCATGAGCTTCGGGTGGTGACCGAAAGAATACGATCGCGAATACAAGCGGCAGAAAGAAGCTTTCCACCAGCGGGTGTAGGGTTCACAGCTCAGACACGAGCTCCCCCCGGGAGAGGCTCAAAGTAGAGTCGGTGCTCCTTCGCGTTGAGAAGAGCCAGATGAGCCCCCCCCCCCCCCCCACCGCCTCGGTATCCCCCCAGAAGAGCTGGTGGAAGTGGACGGGGACAGGAGTCATTGGTCTTCGCTGATGTTGCCCCCGCGACCCGGATCTGGACGAGTGGAAGACGATGAGATGAGATGAGACGAGGCATGTACAGTTTTTACACTATGTGCAGTATTTCCTCTATTTATATGTCGTGGTCACCATTGCAACCCACAAATGAGAGGGAGATGACATCAAAGAAGAATATAAATACAATAATTCCTTAACTCAACTGACAAAGTTAAGACCTTTCATTGAACCCAGGCTAAATGTTGTCCTGTGCTGGTTTTTTTTATTTTTATTTAGTCGCTATGGTCACACATATTCTAACACAGGGTACGGGCTCCCATGAACAGTGAAATCAAAATAGCAAAATATACACAAATGTAATTATAGGAAATAAATAAAAACACTATTATCACAAAATACTTCAACACAACTGCATGTTTATGGATCCGAAGATGTTCAAACAAACAGCATATAGTCACTGTTTGAAATCGACTTTAGTTGCTTATTTCTGTGTAAATAACACACTTTAGTCAGGTAATTGACTTCATTATTCCTCTTTCACATTTCTGTTACAGTAAGTTTTACTAATAAGTAAGATTTACTAATGTTCTGTCGCTGAAACTGTCACTAAAATGTACAAAAAAAAACTTATTATCTCTCAGCTGCAAATTGAAACAATGGCAATTTTAATTGTCTCCGAAAAGCTGACTAACAGGCAAACTATACAATGCATACATACACAACACAAACACACAACTGCAGGCTCACACACAAATATTCCTCCCTATGGTCTTAGGCACTGGTGGGTTTTAATAGCTATCGACCATTCTCCCTGGTGACGCACTCACACACTCACCTCCCTGTTACAGGCTGAACAGAGCCAGCTGAGGACCACTACACACAAACACACACACATGCACAGATACACTCAAGTCATTCACATTGACTGCCTGTGTGTGTGTGTGTGTGTGTGTGTGTGTGTGTCAGACAGACTCCTGATGTGGCTCACTCTGCCTTTGGTTTATGATGAGGTTATCTAATTCACATAATGAGATGCAGACTCACTCTGGTTGATTAAATGACTCTGAGACATCATATAACAACACAGGTGGAGATGCACACCCTCAAACATATCAAGCTCCAGTCAGTGTAACACTTCACCTCAAGCTGTTCTCTTGCAGGAGCCGTGATTTAAAAAATATATATATATATTCTGCCGCCTGAAAAGGAAAAGGTTAAATCAACCACCCTGCACTCTGCCCACCCCTGCCCACCCCTGCCCCATGATGTCATTACACACTTACACGGGTGACTTACTGTGAGCTGAAAAGGTCAAAATGAGAGAGAATGCTGATCGATTCTCCATATGATTCTGGCTAATAAATCTAAGCTGGGATTAGTGCAGGTAGTTAGCGACAATAATTTTTGTAGTTGCGGGTTGCGAGAGGCTACTGGAAAATATGGTTCATTTTATGAGCAAATTAATTTAGGACTGTTTAAGACTGTCAGACATCAAACAGTCACTCTGCCCTTGGTGAAGGGCAGAACAATGAGACATCACTCGGGGATATTGCGTGCGTGAGTGCATGTGTGTGTGTGTGTGTGTGTTAGTGTATTGAGTGCACATATGCACATGAATAAGTATTTGTGAACTAACCGGTAACAATTAATCAATTATGTATATATATATACATATATATATATTATATATATATGTATATAAAACCCTAGTGACACAGAGTCACAAAACATACCGAACATCTTTTGAGTTTGAATGACAACTGAAGTCGACCATAGATTCTGCTGCATGCTCAGAAGGGTGAGAGTGAGGAGAGATACAACATGCACCTTCACCCCTAGATGTTCCCAAATCTTACTCACTGCACCTTTAAGGATAACGGAGTAAAAATAAAACATTTAAGTGATTAGAAATTCATGAAAATGTCAGAATGTAATTGTTTTGTCATATCTTTAGATGTAACAGCTGATCCCTGTAAAGGGGCAGGTGCATAAAGTCAAATATCTTACTAATTCAGGATTTTCAGACAATGGGAAAAAAAGGAATTTAAACCTGACACCATGTCATTTGTTATTTCCAATAAATGTAGAATACGTTCAAACAGGAAATGTGAAAACTATGGACTTCTGCCTGATTTAATATCTGTAAAAGATTCACATGAAACAAATCAAGAACAAAACTCTTTAAGAATTGTAATTTTATGGTTACTGTTTGGTATAACTTCTCCAGACTGTTGCTAATTGCCCCCCCCCCTCCCCCTCCCCCTGGACTCGAGCCTTGATCCCACAAACTGCAGGGACAACACTGAATAAGGTCTGTCTGTGACTACAACCGAGCCTAAGTCCGGGCTGTGGACCAAGGCAGCAGCAGGAGATCCCTGCCTCACACTGAAAAGTCACTTAAACAGCAGGGTTCCTCCTCACTAATCTTCCTGTACATTCCTACACAGAAAATGACTTTGGCAAACGACCACACTGCGGTTACCCCTTTACAACTTGATGCATGGCAACCAGGGAAGAAAAGCAGGCCTGACTCATGCAGCGCTCCAGCCATATTGAAACATTTAGGGGGGTTCTGTATGAAACACAAATTGAAAGTACTGGATATAAAACAGAATTGACCAAGGTCTGACTTCTGAGAAGAACTCCAATTTAAATTAGATAACTTTAAATGACATCGTGTGTCAAATCCCTCCCTTCAAATCCATTCATATGTTTTGGGACAGCGCGTGAAGTCATAAGGATTCCTGCTGTAAGGTGGTGGGCACGGAACCACCTACTTAGGATTCTTTTATGGACTTTAATTCAGAAGTAAAGCAGTCATGAATAGATGAATGAGGGAGAGAATCTTTTTGATTTGAAAATGTGCCAGTGGAACACTGAGTGTAAACAAGAAACAACATGATTCGTCCTGATTCTGCTTCCCCTCACTTTATTGCCATGTTGTTGTAAAACAACAAAACTTAATGAAATCTATAGATCCAGAAAGAAATCAGCTCATGTTCCTCCATGGTGTTTGAAAGCTATTTCTTTTTTCAAGCACTTACAGGTGCAGCGTGTAAGAATTGGTGACATCTAGTGGTGAAGTTGCATGTTGTATCCATCGACTCACCCATACCTTTCTGAGGATGCAGGAGAATCTATGGTCGACTTCAGTTGTCACTGAAACTCAAAAGATTTTTAGCGCTTCCACGTTTACGACTGTAAAAACATGGCGGCCCCCTTAGAGAGAAACTCTCCTCATGTAAATATACATTAATGGGCTCATTTAAGGGTGATGGGGGGAAAAAAGAGGTGAAAAAATGACCAAAATACACAATGCACCTGTAAATCAAAAAAGAAACTGCAGAGGATCACGAAAGTTAACCAATTAGATCAGATGTCTCCAACATTGATGATTTCAGTTTGACATTTTCAGCCACAGATAAGGACAACATTAACGGCCATAAAAAGTCAGAGCATGGTGGCTTTTTATGATCCGCTTCCCCCTTCTTAGGTGCCGCTCTAAGCCAGCCAGCGCCATGGGGCTGATTTACTATACACTATATACTATATATTTAGACGTGGCAGCCGGAGTTAGTGAGCAGTAAAGCTGGCAGGGCAGAGGATGACCCAGACAGTGGGAGTGTGGACAACAGGAGGGTAACCTGAGAGACACTCCAGTTAACCTCCTGCCATTAACCAGCTATGATTTCTAGCCAGGGGCCAGGGGACAATGGACTGCACTACACTAATTACAGCCCCTGACATGGATAATAGGAAATGTACTTGTTCTTTATGAGGATGAACAGACAGTCATCACCACAATTTGTAGTTGCAGCCATAATAAAAGCTCCTAAATATTAGCTTTATGCAGGTGTGGTCTTTAAAGTAGTTAAAGTAAAAGGGCCAATTAAATATGTCCAATGATGTAGAGTATCCTTTCGAATAAACTGGACTTGTCTCTGCTCTTCACGTAAATGTAGGAGAAGTAGTAGTCGTCTTAATAAATACTGTATGTCTGTGTTTTTATTAGCCTGTCCGGGTGTCCATTTTTTTGCCCTCAGCATAACCAAAAACTGGAGTGTTTGCTGTGTATGTCGACTTTGAGGCAATTTGTAATGGACCTCCACCCAGAGACCACCATGATACAACAGGCCAAGAAGCAGAATGACAGAGAAAACATCAAGAGTTTCCACTGTGTGGGCACATACATGTGGAAACTTAGAGAATACACTGTAGGTTTTCATGTGAAGGTTGTTGTTTTTTTCACTTTCCCCACCCTCCAACTAATGTTAGGGTCTAGGTTGACTTACATGAGTATTTATTTATCTGAATAAATAAATAAAAGACTTTAGTTGCCTCTGCACCGCATGTAAAAGCAACTTGCTACACATACCCTTATCCTGTTCATGTACTTATTCCTTACTTATCCTGATGCTTTTGATAAAAGCATCTATTGAAGGTGCAAGCGTGTAAGATTTGGTGACCTCTAGAGGTAAAGTTACATGT